>CAUYQV010048486.1:0-18992 GCA_963574575.1 Galagoides demidoff
GGGTGCCTGTGGTCCCAGCTACTTGGGAGGCAGAGGCAGGAGACTCGCTTGAGCCCAGGAGTTGGAGGTTGCTATGAGCTGTGATGCCATGGCACTCTACCCAGGGGGATAGCTTGAGGCTCTGTCTCAAAAAAAAAAAAAGAGTAAGTTCCAAAAGGCATGGCAATAAAATAAAAAAGAATAAGCCTAGCAGCAGTATCAAGAACAGATTGGAAACAAAGGGAAACAATAGAAAGCAGCAGAAATCTGTGATTTTTCCCCCTATATGTCAGAAGTTTCAAACATAATACCATTTAGATGAGTGACTCATAAATTTTTCTACCAGGACCATGCCTGAGAGACAGAATATGAACTACCTCTTATTGCCTTTAACTTCACTCCTGTTTCTCCCATTGATCCAGCACAGATATATCAAAATACCTGAGAAATGCTTACACCGCGTATTTATGTCATGTTTTGCAAATTGCTCAGGACTGGGCAGGCTGGGTGTTGGGTAATGAGTTAGATGAGATGGAAAACATGAATACTAGAGCCCTATATAATTTTGTAGCTGTTAGTCCACTAATGACCCAAATTCTACCTTGTGATTCAGTCCAGTAAGAATTGTCATTGAGTGACAATGACCTGCATCTAACAGTTATATTTCTCTCTTAATTTCTTTAGGGAGAACATCTTTGGTCCTACAGTTTTGCTGATGCTGATATTTTTCTAAGTGGTCTTGAATAGCATCCTTTTTACATAGACAACTGGCTAGACCTAATATTTTTCTCTACAGAAGCCTATAACCTACAGTTGCCAGATATTTAAACACATTGCTTTTACGATTTCATCTACATTTAACTGGAGACTTCTTCTCTTCTTATCCTAAAATGCTGAGATACTGGGGAGAGATACCAATATCATCAAGCCAGACCAACAGAAGTTCCTTTGATCTGCTTCCACGGGAGTTCCGTCTGGTAGAAGTTCATGACCCACCCTTGCACCAACCCTCAGCCAACAAGCCCAAGCCCCCCACTATGCTAGACATCCCCTCAGAGCCATGCAGCCTCACCATCCATACCATTCAGTTGATCCAACACAACCGACGTCTTCGCAATCTTATTGCCACAGCTCAGGCCCAGAATCAGCAGCAGACAGAAGGAGTAAAGACTGAGGAGAGTGAACCTCTTCCTTCCTGCCCTGGGTCACCTCCTCTCCCTGATGATCTCCTACCTTTAGATTGTAAGAATCCTAATGCACTATTCCAGATCCGGCACAGTGACCCAGAGAGTGACTTTTATCGGTAAGGCAAAGCTTTGCTATATCTTACTTTTCTCAGATAATCTTCCCAACAACCCTGTTAAGACTAATACAATTTCCATTTCCACATGAGATAGCTGAGGATAAGAGCAATTGACTTGCCAAGATTTCTCAGGTAATTAGTGGGAAGTTTAAGTTTTTAATCTCAATCTATTTATTTATTTATTTATTTTTTGAGACAGCATCTCACTTTGTTGCCCAGGCTAGGGTGCTATGGTGTCATAATAGTTCACAGCAACCTCAAACTCCTGGATTTAGGTGATCCTCCTGCCTCAGCCTCCTGAGTGGCTGGGACTACAGACACCTATCCCAATACCAGCTAATATTTTCTGTTTTTAGTAGAGATGAGGTCTTGCTACTGCTCAGGTTTTCAAACTCTTGAGCTCTAGTAATCTTCCCACCTCTGCCTTCCAGATTATAGGTGTGGTGCTAGGTGGGCTAGGATTTATAGGTGTGAAGTCACACTGTGCCTGGCTGAACTATAATCTTTAGAATCCAGAGTGTAGGCCAGGCATGGTGGCTTACACCTATAATCCCAGCACTTGGAATGCTGAGGCTAAGTGGATTGCCCTGAGCTCACAGGTTCAAGACCAGATTGAGCCAGAGCAAGACCTAGTCTAAAAAAAAAGAAAAAAAGAAAAATAGCCAGGCTTTGTGGTAGGGGCCTGTAGTCCCAGCTACTTGGGAGGCTGAAGCAAAAAAATTGCTTAAGTCCAGGAGTCTGAGGTTGCTGTGAGCTATGACAGCACTCTACTGAAGTTGACAAAGTAAGACACTTTCAAAAAAAAAAACAAACAGATAGAATCCACAGTGTATATATTTTTATTGTTGTTGTTGAGATAGTCTCACTGTGTTGCCAAGACTGGTCTTGAACTCCTTGGCCTCAAAGGATCCTCCCACCTTGGCTTCTCAAAAGTGCTGGGTTTGGCCAGGTATGGTGGCTCACACCTGTAATCCTAGCACTCTGGGAGGCTGAGGTGGGTGAATTGCCTGAGCTCACAGGTTTCAAGACCACCAACCTGAGCCAGAGTGAGACCTTGTCTCTAAAAATAGCCGGGCATTGCAGTGGGCACCTGTAGTCCCAGCTCCTTGGGAGGCTGAGGCAAGGTGCTGGGATTACAGATGTGAGCCCCTGGGCCTTTTTAATTTTCTGATGCAACAAATATTTATTTTGTACCTACTATATAGTAAGTACTTTTCTAGCACCAAGGAAATACACTGGTATGTAAAAAAGGGCATGGCCTCATAGATCTTATAGTCTTTCTCTTTAATGTAAAATGTATTCTGTGATTTTCGTTCAGTATCTTCAAGTTGGAATTTGTGAACTTATTCTGGTATTAGGAATCCAGTCTATACAAAAATTTTTAAATTGTATATTTTCATTTTAATAATGGTTTAAGAAATAAGAATATAAATTACTTTTTCTTCATTTTGAAATTTGTCACACCTACCAAAAAATTTAAATAGTCCTATAATAGGCATCCATATACCCTTCAACTGCATTCATCAATGATTAACATTTTGCCACATTAGGCTGGGTTTGGTGGCTCACACCTATAATCCTAGCATTCTAGAAGGCCAAGGCTGGCAGACTGCTTGAGCTCAGGAGTTCAAGACTGGCCTGAGCAAGAGTAAGACCCTGTCTCTACTAAAAAATACAGAGCCTGAGGCAAGAGGATTGCTTGAGCCCAAGAGTTTAAGGTTGCTGTGAACTATGCTGATGCCATGGCACTCTACCTGGGATAACAGAGTAAGACTCTGTCTCAAAAAAAAAAAAGAAAGAAAGAAAAAATTAGCCAGGCATTGTGGTGGGGACCTATAATCCCAGCTACCTGGGACACTGAGGCAGGAGGATTGCTTAAACCCAGAAATTTGAGATTGGTGTGAGTTAGGCTGCCACCATGGCACTCTAGACTCGGTCTCAAAAAAAGAAAAAATTAAATGAAAAGTTATTTAGCAATTGATTATCTTATTTTCAAATCATTATATGATTTGCAGTGATTGCTACTGAACAGATATGGGTTCGAGCCCGGCCTGGGTCAGCTAAACAACAACAACTGCAACAAGAAAACAACCAGACGTTGTGGCAGGTGCCTGTAGTCCCAGCTGCTTGGGAGGCTGAGGCAAGAGAATTGCTTGAGCCCAGGAGTCTGAAGTTGCTGTAAGCTGTGACTCCACAGCTCTCTACTAAGGGCAACATAGTGAGACTCTGTCTTCCCCCAACAAAAAAAATAAATAAATAGGCTCAGCACCTGTGGCTCAAGTGGCTAAGGTGCCAGCCACATACATCTAAGGTGGTGGGTTCGAATCCAGCCCAGGCCCACCAAACAACAATGACGGCTGCAACCAAAAAAATAGCTGGGCGTTGTGGCGGGCGCCTGTGGTCCCAGTTACTTGGGAGGCTGAGGCAGGAGACTCGCTTGAGCCCAGGAGTTGGAGGTTGCTGTGAGCTTTGATGCTACGGCACTCTACCCAGGGGGACAGCTTGAGGGTCTGTCTCAAAAAAAAATAACAAAAAATAAAAATAAATAAATAGTTAAGTGGGTAGATAACTCCTTAGGCACTTCTGTACAGTACATGATGGCACATGCCAGATACAAACCAAGGAAATGTGATTTTCTGTGCTCTATTTTATTTTTATCTATAAAATAAATTCTTTTGTCTAGGGGAGACAGAAGCCAGTTGGGAAATTTCAGGAGACCAGTAAATTATTAAAAGCTTGTTAAAAGTTATTTTAGGAGATCAAACAGCTTTCTGAGGTTTTCTCTTGGAAAGATTAAGATTTTTGCAGTAGCAATTAGGGGTGAAAAAATGGTGTATTATGAAAAATATAGGAACTAGAATCAGAAGTTCCACCACTTGCTAACAATACCAAAACTTTGGGCAAGTCAGTCCCTCTGAATTTCAATTTCCTCTCCTGGAAATAGGAATAATAATATCAACCCTTTTACAGCATAGAGTAGGATGAAAATATTTGGTAAGCTATATATGTTTTAAATTGCTTTTACGAAATTGAGTTGCCTTTTCAGTTTTAAAATGGTATTTTGTAATTATATAAGACTCTCCTGACTAGAAGTGTGAATTTCTGAAAGTCCATATATTGCCCAGCGCATATGGAAACTATGTTGTGGTGAAGTAACTAGGGCATCATTGAGCAGTGTCTGAGCATACTGTTAAAACTTAAACCTAAAAGTGATCAAAATTGAGCAGAAAGGAAGTAAAACTTCCTTTTCACTAGATACCTTTTATATTGCTTATTATAAATATGAATTGCCTGTTCCAAACTGTGAAATTGGCGGAACTCAGAGGTAAGGCTGCGAGTTGCTGAGACGTGCCCTGATAGCAGCAGGATGAAACTGAGCTATGTAACATGGGTAGAATTTCCCTGGAAAGCTGAGCCAGTGATTTGACTGGATTGTAAAACTCCTAGGGAGACAGAACTGTTGGTCACCCCTTTGTAAGAACACTAGTAACACTATCATGTCTCCTCTTTCAGTGGAAAAGGGGAACCTGTGACTGAACTCAGCTGGCACTCCTGTCGGCAGCTTCTCTACCAGGCAGTAGCCACAATCCTGGCCCACGCAGGCTTCGAATGTGCTAATGAAAGTGTCCTGGAGACCCTAACTGATGTGGCACATGAGTATTGCCTTAAGTTCACCAAGTTGCTGCGCTTTGCTGTGGATCGGGAGGCCCAGCTGGGACAGACTCCTTTCCCTGATGTTATGGAGCAGGTATTCCATGAAGTGGGTATTGGCAGTGTGCTCTCCCTCCAGAAGTTCTGGCAGCACCGCATCAAGGACTATCACAGTTACATGCTACAGGTAAGGTGATGCTGTGGAGAATGGGAATAGATGTCCATCCAGTCTGGGGATGTTCATCTGGATCCTGCAACACTGGCTTTCAAAACCAAGTGAACTTCACGTAATTTTCTCCCAGCTGTAGTTGTTTCTGGCCAGATACAAAGGACCTCCTTTAGGCAATGAACAGCCTCGTTTATTAATATTCTTCTGGAAGAAATTATTCATAGGTATATGGAAACTGAGAGAGGCAAGTAGTATCCCTTTATTCAACAAGTATTTATTGAGTGCCTATTATGAGTCAGGCATTGTGGTAGATAGCAGTTAACAAGATAGGTTCTTGCATTCTGATTGGGGAAAAACAAAAGTAAACAAATATTGGTGCATGTACCTGTAAACCCAGCTACTATACAACTTATAATACTTCCTTGGAAAACTAACTTTTGCTTGCCAACAGATTAGTAAGCAGCTTTCCGAAGAATATGAAAGGATTGTCAATCCTGAGAAAGCCACAGAGGACACTAAACCTGTGAAGATAAAGGAGGAACCTGTGAGTGACATCACCTTTCCTGTCAGTGAAGAACTGGAGGCTGACCTTGCTTCCGGGGACCAGTCACTACCCATGGGAGTCCTTGGGGTTCAGAGTGAGCGCTTTCCATCTAACCTGGAGGTTGAAGCTTCACCACAGGCTTCAAGTAAGAGAAATAAACTTGCTCTGATTCTGGAACATCTGCTGAACTCCATACTTTTTGCTTTTTGGCATCAAATTCTGGAGGTAGGAGAAAAAAAAATAGGACTGGGCAGAATGGAAGTCCTAAAACAAATACAGCGTCTAGTGATACCAACATTCTTTTCTTTCTAATTAGTGAAGAGAAGACTTAGCACAGCTTTATAGGCATTCTTTAAAATAATTGCTTGTTAAGAGACAGATAACCTTGTCTTGTTAATTACCAGGTTGATTCAGCTCGTCCAGTTGGTTAGGCAGATAACTCCTTCTTCCTTTAGTTTTCTGTATTGGTCCTTTGATGCTTATACTTAATTGAATAAGACAACTACCAGACAGCTGGAGAAGTGTTAATTGCTCAAGGATATTTGCATAGTTGGATTTCCTTGCTAAAGTACTCCTAACAAATCAGAAGTGAGATATTAGAATAGAGCTTCTCGGTTAAAAGCAGCTGGTGTCTTCTTCCAGATAAGACTTCGGAAGCTGACTCATTACTTGAGTCAGTTAGGTTGCAAATTAGTCTGAGCACTCAGTTGTTTACAACTATAAATTGTCATTTCATCGATACACAAATAACTCAAATAGCAAATCTTCAGATGTGGTCTGATTGAAATTAGGCCATACTTTTAAAAGTGTTGGGCAAGGTCACTTTATATGAAGGACACCTGAACTCAAATGTTTATAGCAGCTCAGTTCACAATTGCAAAGACATGGAAACAATCCAAGTGCCCATCAATACGTAAGTGGATTAATAATGTAGTATATGCATACCATAGAGTACTACTTGGCCATTAAAAAAAAGTGATCTAATATCTTTTGTGACGTCTTTTTTGGATGGAACTGGAAACCATTCTTCTAAGTGAAACATCAGAAGAATGGAGAAACAAACAATGTATACTCAATACCAAATTGGAACTCATCAACCAATACTTAAGTGGAAGTAATTCTCAATGAAAATCAAGTGAGGGAGGGGGGATGAGGGGATGGGTAAATTCACACTTATTGGGTATGCTACCTGAGTAAAGGACACTTTATAACTTTGACTCAATCTGTACAAAAATAAAGTATAAACAAAACATGTGTACCCCCTAATAGTCTGAAAAAAAAGTGTTGGGCAGAAAGCCTTTCACAATGGAAGAAGTAAATAACAGAGTGGGGTTGCTAGAATACACAGAGATGGGAAGGACAAAAAGCAAAAAATTGTTGCAGTTATAGATCATGTCTGTTTTCAGTGGAGATCATACAGGGACAATATGTAGTGGTCATTAACTTGTCATAATGTGAGAGGACTATAGACCCAAACAAAAGACAAGAAGACAAGACGGCTTGTAAAGGAAGGAAGCACAGGCAAACCAAACCGAACAAGACAGGGTTGTGTCTGTTTGGGGGCCATGAAACAGGGCATCTTTCCACTTGCACAGTTTTACTTCCCTAGTTTAGGAAAAATGGGAGTGAGTGGGGTAGAGGAAAGAGGTGGAAGAATTGGAAGATTTTTGATGTTAACTTTCTGAATAAGAGAATAATCACCATATTCTCCAGCCACATGTAAATTCAGTGAAAAGTGAGTTCAAAGAACACTAGTCAGGCCTGGGTGGTATATTTATTCTACTTTGTCCTACACTTCGGTTACTACTATGTTCTTCTTTACTCTATTTCTAGGTGCAGAGGTAAATGCTTCTCCTCTTTGGAATCTGGCCCACGTGAAAATGGAGCCTCAAGAGAGTGAAGAAGGCAATGTCTCTGGGCATGGTGTGCTGGGCAGTGATGTCTTCGAGGAGCCCATGTCAGGCATGAGTGAAGCTGGGATCCCTCAGAGCCCTGATGAGTCAGACAGCAGCTATGGTTCCCACTCCACTGATAGCCTTATGGGGTCCTCACCTGTTTTCAACCAGCGCTGCAAGAAGAGGATGAGGAAGATATAAAAAGAAAAAAAGGAGATTTCCTATGTAGAACTACTACAGAAAACCTTGATGTATTAGAATTTGTTTCCATAAGCAGTGATTTAATTCTTATTCCTCATACAGGGGGCTTTCCTAATTTCAAAGGAACTGGATTTAACTAAACAAGGTTGCATTTTACTTTTGCAGCCAATTTTTATAATTTTTCACAACAACCAAGTCACGGTTCACAGGTGAAATACGCTGGTGTAGTAATCAGAAGACCAAAGGACCATCCCTGACTATTGTCTTTTCTGTGACTAGACGTGTTCCTTAGCTTCTCTATAACCATTTCTCTTGCACAACTGAGAAGAATCATACCTCTTTGACCTCTGTTATAGAGATGAGAAGCTTGAGGTGTTTGTTGTACTTCAAAACTGTATTTGAAAAGACAAGTAAATATATGCATATATGCCAATTATCAGATGTCAGTTTTTTCATTTAACTTGATTCATTTTTGGTTCACATCACTGGGAATCTAGTACTAATACCTAATAGGAAATAGCTAAACACAGTTGAGTTTATCTGTCAGTCATCTTTAAACTTTTGCTGCTTATGAAGTCTCTTAAAATCAGAGACTGGTGACCGTAGCCTTCATGCTTATTCAGACAGCCCTCTTCTGTATCTCATTCATAGATTTTTTTCTTTTCTAGACTTATTCCATGTATCCAACCCTTTTTGCTTTTTGTTATTTCTGCTGACTCAGACTTTAAATATTTTCACTGTGTACACTTTTTCAGTTGTTTCTTCCATTTTCTTCTTTGGGAATGAAGCAAACAGGTCCTGTCCAAAGATAGACTGGTCCTTATTTCATTTGTTGCATGTTTGGTCATCAGAAGATGGTAGTTCATTCTTCTGCCAGAGTTCTATATTGCTTCTGCTATGTATTTTTTACAAAGTAAAAATACATACCTTTCAACTTTATGTTATGTCCAGCATTACTGTTGTTACTCATCCATCCCCCCTATCTGCCTTGCTTGGCATCCATAGTCTCAATCAGTGTTTATTGAGTAAATGATGTAGCACTGTAGCTATCAGGAGTAATTAGCAAATGTGTGCTCCATGGCTTGGTAATGGATGCTGCCAACATGCTAAGCTGCTGAAGTTTGGTTTTCTGATGCACAATACAAGTCTCATAAAATTTAGATGACTAATAGAAAACAAAAATAAGGTACAACTTTAATTATATTATGAGTGCCTTAAGTGCATTGAGAATAAAGACAAACATGATAGTAAAATGAGGTTATAATTTAACTGTTAACATAATTTGTAATTGTGAAGGCTTAGCACATTTATCACAACCCTTCCTGTTCCAGTCTTAGCTTCATTTTCCCTTGTTTGTTGATGAAAGTGACCATCTGGGTATTTAATTCATTTGTTTAGCAAATACTTAATGAGTACCATTATTTTCTAGGTCCTGTGCAAAAGATAACTAAGACTTAGTCCTTGCCCTTATGGAGCTTGCAGCATAGTGGAGACAAGTTATTTTTTATTTTTATTTTTTTGTAGAGACAGTCTCAGTTTATCACCCTCAGTAGAGTACCGTGGCATCACACAGCTCATAGCAACTTCCAACTACTGGGCTTAGGCAACTTCCAACTCCTGGGCTTAGGCGATTCTCTTGCCTCAGCCTCCAGAGTAACTGGAACTACAGGACCTTGCCAGCTATTTTTTTGTTGCAGTTTAGCTGGGGATGGGCCTGAATCCACTACCCTCAGTATATGGGGCTGGTGCCCTACCCACTGAGGCACAGACATCGCCTAAGACAAATTATTCTTTAAGCAAGATAAAGTGTACAAAGGCACAACAGGAAAAAACCAAGTACGTTCAGAGTTTTGCTTTGGAATGGTTTCCTCTTAAAAAACAGGCTCAAGTTTTTAGGCCAGTGGTTCCCATTATGTATATAACATTGAAATTAACACTTCATGGTAAAATGCTTTAGAATGTTAAATTTGAAAACATGCACCAGATGGTCAAGAGTAAAGTACTTTGATAAGGCAAGTCATGTGAGGATTGGTACCTGAGATTCACTTGGCCTGGAATTAGACTATAAGCTGTTTTAGTTGGAGCAGTGGTTCTCAAACAAGTATGCCCCAGAATCACATGAAGGACTTAACTAAAACAGATTGCTGGGCCCTAACCTCAGAGTTCTGATTTTGAGAGGTACATTTAACAATTTCCCAGTGATGTGATGTTTCTGGTCCAGAGACCACACTCTGAGAACTACTAAGTTATAGACTAGAGTGAGATCAAATTCCTTGAGAGAAATGTACTATGTTTTAGGGTACTGCAAAGAATGTGGAGGCAGGACAATCCCTTATAAATGGCTATTATGTATGGAATGTGCACCAGACCCAAACCCATGCCCTTTGAGCAAATCACCAAGGAGGCTTTGCAAACTACAATACAAACAAGGCTTGGCTGTGTACCTGGTTACTAGGTACGTATACATGGGAAATTAGCAACATCATTTTCTTACTGAGTCAAGTCTGGAGAGTTGGCTTTAAGCCTCTCTGTTGAATAGAAGTGAATCTATTTGTGATTATGTAATTGTCTAATTTGAAATCATAATAGGCAGGCTTCCAACAACATTAAAATAAAAACTTTATCAAAGTCATCAATGAAAAAGGATTCTTATTTATTAATCATGTATTTTGCCTACTTCCGTTAGCAAACCCAGTGTCTTATAATGAACTAACCAGTGTGAGGCAGATTCATACCAACATTGACTGGTTGCCAAGAAGACACCACTGCCACTAATGGACAAGTTCACATCTCCCCACTCCCTTTTTCTTGCTAAACAGGCAATTTCTGGTATAGAGTTGAGGGCAAGATGCTAGGGAAGTAGAGGCTACAGATCTTGACTAATAATAGATTTGAAGTGGTCACCAGAAAACTAAGTTCTCTCTCTTCCACCCATAAGCAGCAAAATACTTCAGTTCAAATAATAAAACTTGAAGTTTAGGCTTGAAAGGACATCAGTTTCCAAGAATAGTCAATATCCTTCCTTGTGTAGATACAAGGGAAAAGCCAAGGAAGAATAAGCATCTGCCTGCCATGTCCAAGGGTCTTCTGTCCCTGACTCCTTAGTCATGAGGTTACTCTAATAAGTGAAACTGCTAGTCTGAAGAAAAGAGTCCTTTATAGTAGGCCCCAGAGCAAGGATGGTAGCTCCATTATACGATGTTCCAGAATTTTAGACTTCTAAGAACAAGTGAAGTGTTCTAAAGTCTCCTATTTGTTGTTTCTCTTCCAGTACTGTGCCATTGATTCTTGCATAAAATTCTGGAATGCTGGCTCTTCATGACTTTCTTCAGTAGCTGCAAGGGGGAAAAAAAGGCATTTAAAAAAAATTCTCTCATTATAAAAGTAGATTAGAGTTCTTGACACCCATCTACAAGAAACAGTACTTTATTTCTAAGAAACTAAATACTCTCCCCAATAAGGAAACATTTCCCAGAAGCACACTTTTATTTATAATGTTGCCAAAAATGTATGATTTCTGTATAAGCACGAAGAATGATTCCTTTATAAAGTAATAGTTAATGAGGTCCCCCCAAAAGAGGTCCCACTCCTAAGTATTTCTTTCTTTCTTTTTTTTTTTTTTTTTGAGACAGAGCCTCACTCTGTTGCCTTGGGTAAGGTGCCCTGGCATCACCATAGCTCACCATGATGAGCTATGCAACCTCAATCTCTTGGGCTCAGACATTCCTCTTGTCTTAGCCTCCCTAGTAGCTGAGACTACAGGTGCCTACTCCAATACCTGGCTAATTTTTCTATTTTAGTAGAGACGGGGACTCACTCTTGCTCAGGCTCATCTAAACTCCTGAGCTCAGGCAATCCACCTGCCTCAGCGTCCCAGAATGCTAGGATTATAGGCATAAGCCACCATGCCCAACTACTCCTAGGTACTTTTAACCAAAACAAATTAACGAACAAGAAGACCTATTTGCATATATTTATAGTGGCTTTACTTTAGCTAAAATCAACCTAAATGTCAATCTGCTGGGTAACAAATTATGAAGCGTCCACATAAAGGAATTATCACTCAGCAAGAAAAAAGAACATACTACTGACAAATACACCAACACAGTAGATTATAAGACCTTATACTGAGTGGGAAAAAGTCAAATGTAAAAGGCTAAAACCTGTGATCCCATTTATATGGCATTCTGGAAAAAGTAAAATTACAACAGAAATTACTTGTTGCCCAGAACAAGGTATTTGGGAAGGGGAATGAATAAAAAGGGGCATGAGGGACTTAATGCCTATAGTTCAGTGGTTAGGACACTGTCCACATAGACCAGGGCTGGCAGATTCGAACCCAGCCCAGGCCAGCTAAATAACAAAAACTACAACAAAAAATAGCTAGGCATTGTGGTGGACACCAGTAGTCCCAGCTACTTGGGAGGCTAAGGCAAGAGAATTGCTTGAGCCTAAGAGTTTGAGGTTGCTATGAGCTATGACGCCACAGTACTCTACCAAGGGTGACATAGTTGAGACTCTGTCTCAAAAAAAAAAAAAAAAGGGAGGGGAGTATGAGGAACCTTTTGGGGGTAATGGAAATGTTCTACATCTTGATTGTGATACTGGTTACAAGACTGTGTACATTTGACAAAATTCATCAAACTCTATACTTAAAAGGGTAAGCTTGCCAGACACGGTGGCTCATGCCGGTAATCCCAGCACTTGGGAGGTGGAGGCAGGTAGATTGCCAGATCTCACACATTCAAGAGCAACCTGAGCCAGAGCAAGACTCTGTCTCTAAAACAAAATAGCTGGCGTTGTGGGGAGCGCCTGTAGTCCCAGCTACTCAGGAGGCTGAGGCAAGAGGATCACTTGAACCCAAGAGTTTGAGGTTGCTGTGAGCCAAGATGCCATGGCATTCTATCAGGTGACCAAGTGAGACTCTGTCTCAAAAAAAAAAAAAGGGTGGCACCTGTGGCTCAGTGAGTAGGGCGCTGGACCCATATACCGAGGGTGGCAGGTTCAAACCAGCCCCTGCCAAACTGCAACCAAAAAAATAGCTGGGCCTTGTGGGGGGTGCCTATAGTCCCAGCTACTCGGGAGGCTAAGGCAAGAGAACTGCCTAAACCCAGGAGTTGGAGGTTGCTATGAGCTGTGATGTCACGGCACTCTACCAAGGGCAATAAAGTGAGACTCTGTCTCTAAAAAAAAGATAAGCTTTACTCTTTGTAAATTATATAACCATAAATTTGATTAAGTGAGTTAATTTACACATTTACAAATTAGCACTCTGCTAAGGAGTGAAAAGTTTTGTTCTTGATCATAGCTAAGACATAAATCCTGAGATTAATTCAAGAATTAAATTCTGAGCCAGGTACATAGTTCCGCCTATAATCCTAGCACTCCAGCAGGCTGAGGCAGGAGGATCATTTGAGCTCAAGACCAGCATGAACAAGAGTGAGCCCCATTTTTACTTAAAAAAAAAAATAGAAAAATTATCTGGGCATTATGGCAGACATCTATAGTCCCAGCTACTTGGAAGGCAGAGGCAGGAAGATAACCTTAGCCCCCGAGTTTGAGGTTGCTGTGAGTGTGGCTGATGCCATGGCGCTATAGCCTCAGCAACAGTGAAAAACTCTGTCTAGGCTCGGCGCCTGTGGATCAAGCGGCTAAGGTGCTAGCCACATACACCTGAGTTGGCGGGTTCAAATCTAGCCAGGGCCTGTCAAAACAATGACAACTACAATCAAAAAATAGCCAGGCATTGTGGTGGGCACCTGTAGTCCCAGTTACTTGGGAGGCTAAGGCAAGAGAATCGCATAAGCCCAGGAGTTGGAGGTTGCTGTGAGCTGTGATGCCATGGCATTCTACCAAGGTGACAGCTTGAGGCTCTGTCTCAAAAAAAAATAAAAAACAAACACTAATATAGATAAAAATCCTGGATTCCCCAAACCAAATCTAGAGATATAATAAGACACAAGACCAACAGAAGGTCTATAATCAGCTTAATATTAGCCATTCAGTAGAAAAGCCAGGAACTCTCTCAACATAGGAAACATTTTTCTGGCACCATATCCTCTACCATCTTCCGTCTTGCAAATTACTGGCTATATGTTCAACAGTAAAAAAATCCGAAGCAAAGAACATGAGAATCAGCAGCTGTTCTGTTTTCATCAGCCACCTCTGCTACCTCTCACCTCTGTGATCAATGTCATCAGTATCACTGTCTGCTTCCTCATCTGCTTCATCCAAGGTTCCTCGAGTCAGGATCAAATCAGAAGGGTCCAGAACAGAAGATAAGCTCTCTACAGTGAAAACACTTATCAGTACATAGGCCTCCTCAAAAAAATGATTTTGAATCAATAAGCAACTACAATTATAAATTGGCAGGATGAAAGTGTTCATAATAAATATAAATGCAGCATCTTACCTCTTCTAAATGTACAGCTAATACTACTTAGCATGTCTACAGTAGTTTGGTTCACCAAGTGTTTTCATGAGCCCAATAGCTCAAGAAGTCCCATTTTGTAAGCTGAAGACTGTATACTCTTTTTTTTTTTTTTGAGACAGAGTCTCACTATGTTACCCCGGGTAGAGTGCTGTGGCATGACAGCTCACAGCAACCTCCAACACTTGGACTCAAGTGATTCTCATTCCTCAGACTCCCAAGTAGCTGAGACTACAGGAGCCTGCACAACACCAGCTATTTTTTGGTCGTATTTGTCATTGTTGTTTGGCAGGCCCAGGCTGGGTTCAAACCTGCCAGCTCCAGTGTATGTGGCTGGCACCCTAGCTGCTGAGCTACAGGCACTGAGCCTGAAGCTTGTTTTAGTAGTAGCATTGTTCTTTTTCACTAGCTCATAGCTCAGAAGATACAGTTTTTCCTAAGAAAGCTAAAGACATCTGAGTAGATCCAGTGTGCTGGTGAATCAGAGTAAAAGTATGGACAGCTAAGGAAGATTCATGACAGAAATATAAATTCAGAGAGGGTCTGTAGACAATACAAGGTAAAATGATAAGAGCAGAGAAGCTCCTTCCAAGGAAGAAGGGTGAAAAATGGAAAATTAGATACAGTGATAGAAATAAAACTCCCTACTCAGGAAAACTAATAAAGGACTGAGGTCTAGTAATAGGAAGAAAACCTTGGGTGGCACCTGTGGCTCAGTGGATAGGGTGCGGGCCCCATATACCAAGGGTGGTGGGTTCCAACCTGACCCCAGGCAAATTGCAACAAAAAATAGCCAGGTGTTGTGGCGGGCTCCTGTAGTCTCAGCTACTCGGGAGGCTGAGGCAAGAGAATCACCCAAGCCCAGGAGTTGGAAGTTGCTGTGAACTGTGACATCACAGCACTCTACTGAGGGTAACAAAGTGAGATTCTGCCTCTTAAAAAAAAAAAGAAAGAAAAGAAAGAAAATCTTACTAAGTAATTACTGGCAGGAGGTTAAGCCTGTAGGAGTTAGTCTCTATTACAACCTAAAACCATACTAAGTACCCTAAAAGCACAAGAGGATATGGCCACTCTCTCTTCAAGAGCCTATGAGGCTTGCAAGAGCTCAGGTGGAGAATAAGGGTGGCCAAAGGCAACAAAGGGGCACAAACTTCAACAAAGAGGCACGAACTTCAAGGTGCCTGTGGCTCTGAAAAAAGATGGTAAGATGTGCTGACAGTGAATGCTTCACTCTGAGCCCTACTATGAATTATGCAACTATATTTATAATTTTCCTCAAATGATTACTGAAATTTCCACAGCCTTCAACAGGTTATCTGAGTACATTAGACCCTTTGCAGATGTAAATAAATTGAACATTTTCTCTTTCTTTCTTTTTTTTTTTTTTTGAGACAGAGTCTCACTATGTCGCCCTTGTTAGAGTACCATGACGTCACAGCTCACAGCAACCTCAAATGCTTCGGCTTAAGTGGTTCTCTTGCCTCAGCCTCCCAAGTAACTAGGACTACAGGAACCCACAATACCTGGCTATTTATTGTTGCAGCTGTCATTGCTTTCTAGCTGGCCCTGGCTGGGTTCAAACCTGCGACCCTCGGTGTGTGTGGCTGGCGCTGTAACCACTGTGCTACAGAAGCCGAGCCTGTTTCTTTCTTTCTTTTTTTTTTGAGACAGAGTCTAACTCTGTCACCCTGGGTAGAGTGCCCTGGCATCAGAGCTCACAGTAGCCTCAAACTCCTGGGTTTAGCGATCCTCTTGCCTCAGCCTCCCTAGTAGGGGGGGGCTACATGCACTCACCATGACGCCTGGCTAGTTTTTCTATTTTTAGTAGAGATGGACTCTCACTTTTGCTTAGGCTGGTCTCAAACTCCTGAGCTCAAGCAATCCACCCACCCTGGCCTCCTAGAGAGCTAGGATTATATATATGAGCCACTGCATCTGAGCAACGTTTTCAATTTCATAAATTCTTGACTATAAAGGGCCTTGACACATAGCTGTACTACATTAATAGATATTAAAACTAATGGTGGGTGAGCAGGGCATGGTGATTTAAACCTGTAATCCTAGCACCCTGGGAGGCCAAGATGGGTACATTGCCTGAGCTCATGGGTTCGACACCAGCCTGAGCAACAGCAAGCCCCAGTCTCTAAAACTAGCCAGGCGCTGTGGCAGGCACCTGTAGTCCCAGCTACTCGGGAGGCAGAGGCAAGAGAATCCCTTAAGCCCAAGAGTTTGAGGTTGCTGTGAGCTGTGACACCGCAGCAGTCCACCCAGGGCAACAGCTTGAGATTCTGTCTCAAAGAAAAAAAATACATTATACACACACACACACACACACACACATATAAACAGAGCAGACATCAAGTACCTTTCCAAAGTAAAGCAACAACTTCATGAAGGATGATCCAAGTGGTACAGCTGTATACAATTTTCAATTGTTTGCCTTTCCAAATTATTTTTAAAATATATGTTATGTTTGTATAAACCACAATTTATTTATCCTTTTCTGTCATATATAAAAATATCCCTGCTGAGCAGAAATAAACATAGTCTCTTCTTAGTTCCTAACATCAGAGATCCTCCAATACCTTTGGCAGTCCCTGTGTCCAAGGCTACAGAGCCCAAATCTTTCCGAAGTCGTTCCAGTTGTTCTTTCTGCTGTTGGCTCTGTGCACTAGCCTGCAAATAGAAAAATGTCATCATATTTAAAAAGGAGCCCAAATTAGAAGCCACACTTCTCAGGGGAGATAAGGAATTATGCAATTACTAGGTACTTAAACTCTGAGGCAGATAAGGAATAGCTGACGTGAGGACAAGAAACTCTGAGTAGTGTGGACCCTGATTATAGCAGAAGCTCAGACTGAATTAGAGGATTCACAAACAAAAGCATGTTAAAAGAACCCTCATAGACACAGCAGGAAAGCTCAGTAATAAAGAACCCAGTGTAGCCTGTGGGAAGAGGACACTGGGATTATTTGGAGTAAGAGTTGTGAACCAATTCTCTATTCTCAAACAGAGTTCTACAACTAGCCTTTAAATTGACCTTGGAGTAGGGATGGAGGGGCACAGAAGAACTCAGCATATATAACAAGAAAACTCTTATTTAAAAAAATCAAATATAAAGAGAAGAAAAATAAATAAGGAGCTTTTCTGTATCCAAACACCATATATATAAATCTAAATTAAGAATTTAAAGTATACCCTAAAATTTTACTAGTCAATTATACCCAGTAAACCTAGAAACTTTTTTTTAAATTAAATAATCTATACAGTGATAGCATTTATGCCATGAGGACTGAGGTTGTTTTTGTTTTGGGTTTTCTTTTTAAAATAGACACAGGGTCTTAATCAGTCACTCAGGCTACAGTGTACTGGCACCATCATAGCTCACTATAACCTCAAACTCCTGGGTCCAAGCCAACCTCCCGCCTTAGCAGTCCAAGTAGCTGGGACTCTAGATGCACTGGCAAGGATGTTTTTTCCCCAACAACTCTAAAATATATGAACAGCTTTCTTTCTTACCAATGATTTCTTCAGACGTTCATATTCAGGACGATATTCCCTGGAAGGAGAAACACTTTCTAAATTCCTTTGCTTAATAATCTATCCTGACCACTCCCCACCCCTATCACTTATTTCATCCTAAGATTCTGACAATAATGAAAGATCTTAATTCAATGACCAGTAGATGTAATAAATCTTGGACAGTCACTGAAGAGAGTCTACTTCCCATAAAATTAAAAGCTAAAGTGATTGCCCCCGCCCTAAAACCAGGATGAGGGGCTAGAAAGATTAGCACTACAGAGATGGAGAATAAACTCACTATTCATTTAAGATAAACGGCTACAATAAAGAAAAGAAGATAAGCCTACTGAGCTCACAAAGTCCAATATATCATGATATGGTTTACCTGAGCAACAACAGTGAAAGGATACATAAAAGAGTCTATCTTGAGGCTTTTATTTTTTCTGATTTGTTTTTTCAGACAGGGTCTTACTTGTCATTTTGGATGGAGGGAAGTGGCATCATCATAGCTCACTGCAACCTCCAACTCCTGGGCTCAAGCAAACCCCCTGCTTCAGCATCTCCAGTAGCTGGGACTATAGGTACCCACCACCAGGTCTGGTGAATTTTTCCATTTTTTCATAGAGCTGGCTTTTGCTCAGGCTGGTCTTGAACTCCTGACCACACACTTAAGGATCACATCACTTCCTCCGGCCTTAGCCTCCCAGAGTGCTAGGGTTATAGGCATGAGCTACTGTGCCCAGCCTATCCTGAAGCTTTGATAACACCCTTATCTGATGAATCAAAATCAAAATCATGTGTCTGAAAACCAGAATGTGGTTGTTATGATCTTGCAAAATATAAAGCCAAAGCAGCATGTTAATAAGTGGCCTATGGGGGCGGTACCTGTGGCTCAAAGGAGTAGGGTGCCAGCCCCATATACCCGAGGTGGCGGGTTCAAACCCGGCACCGGCCAAAAACTGCAAAAAAAAAAAAAAAAAAAAAAGTGGTCTATGAAGCCATGGGCCTAAGGAAAGTGTACAGGTATTCTGACTCCACTCTCTTTTAGGCAAATGGAATTTCAGTATTAACAATGACAACAGGCTCAGTGCCTGTGGCTCAATCGGCTAAGGCGCCAGCCACCTACACCTAAGGTGGCGGGTTCGAATCCCCAGCCCGGGCCCGCCAAACAACAATGATGGCTGCAACCAAAAAATGGCCGGGCGTTGTGGGGGGCGCCTGTGGTCCCAGCTACTTGGGAGGCGGAGGCAGGAGACTCACTTGAGCCCAGGAGTTGGAGGTTGTTGTGAGCTGTGATG
>CAUYQV010048487.1:0-23404 GCA_963574575.1 Galagoides demidoff
TGGTCCCAGCTACTTGGGAGGCGGAGGCAGGAGACTCGCTTGAGCCCAGGAGTTGGAGGTTGCTATGAGCTGTGATACCATGGCACTCTACCCAGAGGGATAGCTTGAGGCTCCGTCTCAAAAAAAAAAAAAAAAAAAAAATTAGGAAATCAAAATAAGAGAATTATTTTCCACCAAATTATATATGATTAATGCAGACTCAATCTTAATGTATTTAAATGTATATAGATACAATTAAAAGGCCTATTGCTTTAGCCATTAGGTAACTGGTATTCCAGTGAATATCCCTAAACTGGTATCTGGAGAGCTCATTTCCTTTATTAGGCTGTTATTAAAAATTCTTAAGCACAGTGCACATTAACACTTGTTGAATAAGATTAGTAAAATGGAATAGAATTGAATTGCCTAAAGCAACATGCTTAGAGATTTATCATCAGAGGCACTGAACCCCGTTCACATTAGAACCACCTGGGGGACACTTCAAAGTAGTGACTCCCAAATCCCCATCCTTAGATATTCTGATTCATTGGTCTGGAAATCCCTAAAGTCTACCTTTACTTCCTAATTTACTGGGAAGCAGCCCTCCTTATGAACGGTTGCTGAATTCAAAGAAGCTCTGGAATGCCTACAGATGTTGGGCACATTTCTGGACTGAGCAGTCATTGTTCATACTTTGACAGCTTCCAACAGGGAAAGGGTATAAAGAATCTAGTGTGTCTGTGCTGCGGACAGGTCACCGTTTCTGTGAGCTAGTGGGAAAGTGTCAGCATGTCTGTGGGTCTGTTTTTAGACAGGTGTTTGCTTTCTGGATGCCTACGAGACGGGTGTGCATCTGCCTACCACACATGTGAAGTGCCCGAGAGGATCTTATAAAAGAACTCGAGAAGGATGTCTGAGGGCTAATGGTAACTTAAAGTAGTATGACATTTATATAATGGGGGATGGCCACTCTCGTTTTTTAGTGTGTCTTTTAAAAATACAAATACATGGAAAGGTTTGAACTCAACTCATTACATGGGACAGAGAATTCATTGGACTCCACGACTGGGGAGCGACTCTGGAAGAAGGGGAGAAGACAGTGAGTTCACAGAGAGGGGAAGGGGAGGTGGGGAGGTGGGGCGGCTCTGAGGGCCAGCGTTCCCACTCTGCGTGTGGACACGGACACAGTTAAGGATTTGAAATAATAGGCACTCTGGAAATGCCTTCCCCACCTTCCTTAGCTTTGGGGTTTATAAAGCAAATAGGTCTTAGCCAGGAAGGAGGGGTGTCTCCCCACTGCGAGTTGGCTCTTGCCCCCACCCCAGGGTAGCAGCACAGCTCCTGACATGGACACAGATTGGGGAGGGTCGGTAAAAGATGAGAGGAGAGATGTCCACCAATGACAAGAAGGGTGTCAAGGATCTGTCCTCAGCTAGATATGAAATCCTCAGATGTCAGTCTCCTTAGAGAAGAAACCAGTGGACTGGTCTTGACTATACACAGGGAAGTGCTTAAACCAGCACAGTGTCCTTCAGACTCCGCTGCTTGGGGTGAGGAATCGTGGACAAGGCAGCCCACCAGAGGAAGTTTCAGATAGAACACGTGGGAGTATTCCCCAGGAGGAGGGACTGTTTCCAAGCAAAGGAAATAGGATCTAAAACTGAGGCCCCCATGGCAGAGTTTCACACACAGCCAAACCCAGGAGCCCTCCGCTGGCTGGCGCCAGCACCAACAGCCAGACCCAGCATGGCAGACGCTGTCGCGTGACCTCGTGGTGTTTAGCCACCATATGTATTGTAAGAGGGGACACCGTTAAGCCTGGCATAGCTTTCAGAACACATTCATGTGCGGTATCACTTGCAACAATAATACCGAAAAGCATTGCTATTACTCCCAGCTCATAAACACAGAAGACAAGGCGCAGAAAGGTAAAGCGACTTGGCTGAGTAGTAAAAGAACTTATCCAGGTCTTCTGACTCCAAACCCCAGGCTCTTTGCATAACAAAGGTAAGTACACACCAAGCATCCAGAAATTTCCCCCCATCTGGTATTCAGATAAATGCTCATCCCAGAGCAGAAGTGGCCTCCGAGGGAGAATCCACACTGCTCCCCTAAACCCACACCTTCACCTCCCCATCCAGGAGTGAAATGCAGACTTGGACTCCAACAGTAACCAAGTGTGCCTGGAACAGGGTCCCGGGGTGGGTGTGGGGGATCATCGAAGAGTGATTCTGAGCATAGGTCTTAGAGTCAGACTGCCATGAGTTTCTAATGTATCAGTTGCATTTTCTATGCAATTCATTTCACTTCTCTAAGCCTCAGTATTCCCACCTATACAGAGCTTTATAGAGCTGTGAGAATCTAATCCAATCACACGTGTAACGCTCTGAGCAGGATGCCCGGTGCACAGCGAGTATTCAAACATCACTCTCTTTTTACACACACATCCCCAAATAGAACCACAGATACCATTAGCTGATGAGCCACCATTTTGCTCTTCTGTCATGCACGCCGATGTCCTGAGGTAACTTGTTCATTAAACTGTCCCTATTGTCTCAGCCAGAATAACTTTTAAATGGAACGTGAAAGGAGAGGTATGGGGTGGAAAAAACACTGGATCAGCCACGGAGAGAGCCTTGATCGCATTCTTGGTCCTGCTACCGCTGTGCGGTCAGGAGACCCTGAACACGTTCCTCCCCTTACTGTCATTTTTGACGTCTGTGAGAGGCGGGGGTCGGATGGGCATCCCGGGCCTGCTCCGGACTCTCACCCGGTTTCCTCTGCAGAGAGGATGCAGAAGGCAAAATGGTGCTGAGCAGCCACTGGCTCGAGCAGCAAGAGCGCTCGCCTCAAATGGCTGCTGGCCTGGGAGTTTCAGCCGCTGGGAAAAACTTCTCTTTCTCTTCGGATGAGACTTTTGAACCCAGGCCAGGTTCCCAACTGAAAACTGAGGTCCCAACTGAAAACTGTTATCAAGTCATTTTGGTAACAAAGGAGAAGGCACCGGAGCCCGCAAAGAGACGAGTCTAGGAAACTCTATTTCATCGTCACCAACTGGAAAAACCCTCCATACAGCCGGCCTCGCGCCCAGACACCCCAAACCCTGGGGCCACCCCTCGTCCAGAGGCACCCTGCTCCCAATTAAATCAGCAACTGCCCTGAAAAGCAGAAAGTGCTTCATCTACTTTGTGTCCAAAACTCAGCACCCTTAACCACCGCTAAGAAATGCCCCAAACCTTAGCTCCCCTGCTCCCGTGTCTCCATCCTGAGACTAGCTCTGCGATCGGCCCATCTTGCCTGCCAACAATTTCAACTCTGCTCACTGTTTATTGTATCTGGCTGCTGCTGTGGACTCATTTACTTTGTTTCATCCTTCTTTGGTTATTAGTGCTCTGAGTTCTTCCCTCCATAACGTAAAGCCCCACTGCCCCCCAAATGTGGGATCTGATTTCTTGAGTCTGAGGTACCCAGTTCCCTTCCCGCCCTTCCCTGAGTTGAAACCCCCTTCTGTCTCCTTAAAACTTCTTCTCAGACACCAAAGAAGTCCATTCCAAGCTTTCGTTTTCGAAACAGAAAAAAAGAAAAAAATGAAGGAAAAAAGACCCACATAACTTACTTTCATCCAGGGGTGCACAGTTTGGGAAAGAAGCAAACAGAGCTATAATCCACTGCGTTCCCCCAACCCCAGAAGAAGAATTTGTAGTGAAACGCTTCTTTTTCCACTTTGCCGGGGAAGGAGTCGGGTGGTAGGCAGTACATCCACAGGCTGATGCAAGACGCCTTTGAGAGAAACCTCACATTCTGAGGATTCCTGGGAGAGGGCCAGGGATCCCAGCATCCAATATATTGCACATTTGGTTTCAATTAGGAAGGGGGTTGGGGAGGGAAGAAGGAAAGTCACCAATCAGAGCTGTTTTCTGTTTAGAGACTATTTCTTTTGACCCAAGGGACCATGGGCAAAGCTATAATTTACAGCAAAACCCATTCATAGAAGAAAAAAAAATACATATAACCATAGGACAAACTTAAAGACATAGCTCCCTTCCGCCGTATCCCCAGCAGCATTCACCCCTACGCATCACCACCCCCATCTGAGACTCGGTCCCCATCTCGTGACTCCCCCCACCTCATTTTTCTTACTTGACTGCAGCTAAAGACACAACTTAAAGTTTGCAGTTTCTTCCAATTTGAAGCTTCCAGGACAGTTGGGTCACACACATGGAGTTGATCTTTAGTATTTTAGCCATGAAAGCCCAGAGCTGAGCCCTCCCCAAAAAGATTTTATTTAATCCCTTCCCCCGCCAAAAAAAATGGACAGTTCCAGCATCCAGGATTGCTATTTTCTTTCCCACTCAACTCTCAGTTGGCTGCTGCCTCTGAGGATTCATGCTGCTAAATGAAAACACAAGTATTTACAAGGACTTTCTAAATTATTTTGTAAACTTTTTTCCTTTTTTTTTTCCTCCTCCTTCCCGTAGCTATGGCCAGAGATCACGTGTAAGGGGCATGCAGGGGACAGGGGAGGAAGCCTTGCTGGGCTCTCCAAATGATAACTGATAATCCTCTCTGTCCATCAGGACTACAGCCTTAACCCTTCAGAGCCGGGGTCATTCTTGACCAAGCACAGGCTGGGCTGCTCCGGAGATCCTGATTCACTATGGCTATGGGGGACACAGGCAGTCAGGGCCTCAGGGGTGGGAGATCCATGAGCAAGGTAGATGGCAAACAGGAGGGCAGGAAGACTCGGCCTGCCTTCTCCTAAGGAGACCTGTTTCCTCTGGCTTTTGAGCTGTCATCCACTCTTCTCTGCTTGTGGTTAATCTGGGATTGCAGAGCCTCCAAGATGAGCAAAGGAGGTGAGCAAACAGGAAAGGGAAGCTGGAAAGGGATCACGGAGGGACATTCCCAGAGCGAGTTTGGAGCAGGAGAAGCTTTGTAAGGGACAGAGAAATCCCTAACTGGGGTGGCCATAAAGTCAAGAGGCAAACTGTTAGTGTTAAGTCCCTAAAAGGCTCGTAAGCTCAGCACCAGCTGGAGAGCCAGAAAGCAGCCTTTAGTATTTGTGCTTCACACACAACAGGGGGACGTGGAGAACACGGGCACTAGAGCAGCCACAGAGATGATTAAAGGCAGCAAACAAAACCTACGAGAGAAAACTAGAACAAGGATTATTTCACAAAGAGAAAGGAGAAGACAATGATAACCCTATTAAGAAGCCTCATCAAATAACTTACAGATTGAAGTCAGGTCTGAGGGTGACTGCACCCAGGACACTTAGCTCAACTCAATAAAAATGTGCCGGGCAGTTGTTAGATACTTTAACTGGGAGCTTGCTGGAGACAATGGCAGGCATCTGGGCATAGAAAGACCCTCAAGCATCTAGGCTAGAGTGGTTTACCTCTTTGGCACTCCTATCAAGAATATACCACAAGTGTGATTTGTAATTTCACAGATTTGGTGAGACTGCCGGTCAAATGTGGAAGAGGGTGTAATAGCTTCATAAAGCCAGAGCCTAAATAAAAGACAGGTGGGCACAAGTGCAGGTGTGTGTCCTATTCTTTATTACTAAAAGTGGCTCCATGCCCTACGCGGGATTGTTGGTTTATCTGGGTACATGTCTAACTAGGATTCCAGCTTAAGCCAGTGATATGGACTCTAACATCTGAACACACCTGAGTTTGTCTGATGAAGAATGGGGACCCAAGTCAAGAGTCTGTACACAGACCAAGGAGCCTTCAGGGGAAGAACTTGCTAAGTGGAGAGAGAACTGAGGGTGAAAGACAGTTCCAAGTATAACCTGAGCTGTGTCAAAGGTAACAAGTAGCTCAAAAAAATCTATACATCATGTTTATCACTCAAAATAGTATGTCCGTCACTCAAAATACCATCTCTATCACTCAGGCTATTCTTGGTCAAAGCCAAGGTCTAGAACTCTGGGAAGAAGGTACTACCAAGGAATGAGCAAGAAAAAACAGAGAATGATATTTTACTAAGATATTTGAGAGATATTCTAAAGCATTGGGAAGAAACATCAGATTGAGCTTCAGTTTTCCAAGACAGCTCTGGCTGGGTGGGGAGGGGTATGTTTCTTCCGCCTTGATGGCAGCCATTGCTATAGGAAGCCAGAGATAAAAAGAAAATGCCAAATGCTACTTCAAAGCAGAAAGGACTAATTCATAGAACACACAGAAAGAACTTCCTGGGGACTCTAAGAACTGTTAGAGTTTTGAGCAAAGCTGGAATTCCCCGCATTGTGGGGAATGTAGAGAAATACCATTGCTCTTTTGTAAACAGACTCTACACCCTGGCTGGTTTGGCTTGGGAAACATGAGTCTTTACAATCAGAATTATTTATGTTCCATAGGAGGTAATACATCCTTGCTATGAGGACTGTTTTGCATGGAAAATGAATGAATGAGAAACAACGTAGAATTCCATTACTGGGATTTTACCAAAAAATAGGATAGTTCCTTCCGGAATAATCAAGATGCAGTGTTAATTACAAGTAAGGAAATGTGCAAGATGACCTTCCAAGATCTGTTCTAGTCCACAAACCAAGACTCAAGTAAATTGAAGAGTTGAGAATTGAAATGACTAGAGTATTTCTGTCTAGAAATAGCTAGAAGCGGGCACATTTGCAATGCCTTAGGAAAGAAAATGAAGTATGGGAATAAAAGGAATTTAGCTAACTTAAAAAACACAAACATACCTTAAGAGAATATGTGGGTATTCACAGGAACCAAATTCACGTGGTACACTTAAGCTTCACAAGGATTAGAACCAGAAATTAGCTACCAGTAACCCAGGATTCCATTTCTGCTTCTCGTCTCGTCTCTTCCATCCTCCCCTCTCCTCTCCTCTCCTCTCTCTTGTTTCCTCTCTCTCCCATTCATTTCTCACTTCTCTCTGTCTCCTCTGCCTATCTCTGCAGGTCTTTCTTTAACCCATTCTTTCCTGCTTCTTTTCACACATTACTTACCATAGCTCTCAAATTTATATGTCTTCAACGAACACGAGAGAATTTCAGATTTTATTAAAGCCATTTCCAGAATCCCAGGATGAAGACTCTGATTGGTCAGCCATGTTTCATCTCGGCATCCTCTTGAGCACTAAACCGTGCAGGGTGACCACACGAATATGGTTCCACGGGCCCACATTCATAAGTGAGGCAATTCTCTGAGAAGTGGTGCTGTGCGTTAGAGAACACCCCCAAGTTGTGTGCTGCCCCAATAGTTAACCAAGCCTGACAATCCACGGATTTTAAAGAAATTATGCCTCATTGACGCAAGCCAGAAAACCTTGATATGGGACTTTTAGGTTCTTGGTCTCGGTGATTGAAGAATAAATCTGCGGACCACAGATCAGTGGTAAGACAGAATTTATTTACAGTAGGGAGAGAAAACCCAAGTTGGGAGAGAAAAGTTCTCTCTGTTTATCTCTCTCCATCCCACGGTATATAGGTGCATGGGTTCCTTCTACATGAGGCCAGGAAATGAATGGACCAGTCCCTTCCGCTGGGGCAAGGTGAATGAATGTACTAATGAATGGACACAGTCCATTCACGGATTTGAGATCTAAAAAACTTACATGAAATTGACCTAGGCATAGAAAATGGGGGTCCATATTTAGTCATTAGTATAAAGGGAAGGAGACACCAAGGTGCAGGTATCTCCCCAGCAGTTGTCCGGTCCCTTTGGCTACTGGAGCCTCCAATGGGGGAGGGAGGTTCCCTCTCCTTGCCTAAGCTCCAGCCAGCTGGTTCCTCTGCCGGCTGCTGCCGAACCAACACCGACCGCCAAGGCATAGGCGGCAGGTCCTCCAGCCTAGCTGGGCTGAGCTGGCTGGGGCGCCACCTGTCCTGTATCAACCTCACATTCACTGGAGTGCACACACTTAACTAAAGCACTGATTTTAGAACCTCATTCTTAAAATAAGACTCCCGGTTATTGGTTAATCTGTCCATCATAGACAAATTCATTGACACATATTAAGGCATAAAGGCTTAATTTAAAAAAAAAATCATAGAGGAACTCTGGTTTTTATAAAAGCAGAATAGTCAGAATGTCCACATAGCTATACACAGACTTTCATTCAGGTTCTTCTGAATTTAGCTCATGATTCTTGAACCTTGGTGTGCCTATGAATTATCTCATGAAGTTGTATCCACAAGAGCATGGACACTGTCTCTATGAGGGATTGAAAGATCTTTGAAAGATAATTTTAACTCTAAACTCTATTAGTTTATTTAATGCTCACAAGAATTTTGTGGGATGGGTACTATTATTTCCCCAATGTCTGTCTAGGGAACTAAAAGCAAAGAGGAGTTAATTTGCCCAAGATAATAACCTGAGGAAGCTAGAATATGTGTGTGTGTGTGTGTGTGTGTGTGTGTGTGTGTGTGTATGTTGGCAGTAAAGTACTTTATTCTTGGGCAGTGAATAGGAATGATTTCAGAGCAGGTGGGAAATACTTAATTCTTAGTTTTTCGGGGATTGAAGTCTTGTTATCAGTATGAAGAATCATCTAGGTCCTTTCCCTTCCCATCCTTTTCTCTCCTGAAGCCTGTCACTGACTCTGTCACTGCTCCGTGGCACTTCTACCAGAAAGAAACAAGAAATCAAAACCAGAAAACTCAAATCAGTCTGTTTGGTGACTCTCCCATGGATGAACTGAAAAGCTGAGTGACGAGGAGGTTGAGGTTAATGGCCAAAATAAGATTCTTATTTGCTTGTTTTTTAACAATGCCGCATATAATATTACACAGTTTCAGGAGCGTTCCTGCAGACATGACTTCATCTGATCCTCAGACAGCCCATACTCAGGGCAGATATTTACATCTTCGTTTTACAAACAAGGAAAAGGAAACTCTGGGAATTGGTAACATATTTGACATTTTTTTTTTCACTGGCAAATGACAGAGAATCAGTTCCTGTGATTCCCTGGGCTCCTTCTGCCATTTGGCACCACTAACAGCCCTTCCCAGAGCCTCTCTAGACTCCAGATCCCACCTAGTTCTAGCGAATGAGGTTATCTGGTCTCCCTGCCTGCTGTGCTCTTCTTTCATTTCCTTTTTCATTGTGGAGAAAGAGTAATCATTCCTCACCTTGGCAGAAACTCGGAGAGGAAGGGTGAAAAAATAGGCACGGAAAAACTCAGAATTGTTACTCAGCTTTAGATTCCCTGAGAAGAGTGAGGGCTACAGAGTGAGTCTTTAAAACAATGTACTTCATAGCATCCTCCGGGGCTACTATTGTGGATAACCTCTCTCCAGGATACAGTCTGGAACCCTAAACCATCCCTGTCAGGTAAGAAAGCAACACACTTTTAAAGATCTCCAGAGAACAGGATCTTTGCATAGCCTGAGTGTTATTAACACTTAGTGTCAAAGATTCTGTTTTATTATCTATCCTGAATCTCCCCTGCTGCCATTTGTACTTTCTGTTCTGAGCCAACACTCCCCTGAGCTAGTTAAACCATCCCCCAGCTCCTCAGACCCCCACAGGTCAGAGCAGACTGGACTTTGACCAAAGTCCTGTTTTCCATGCCCAGGCTCACTTTAGAGCAATCATCTCATACACAATGAAAACCTCCTTATGAAACTTGAAGACCCTCAGCTCGCCTGGCTTCCAGGCTGGAGTTTTTCCAGCATCTGTGAGAGAAACCACGTAGTTCCCTCTGAGTGTCCTGATCTAAGAAATTTGGAAGATCAAAGGACTTTCAGTTATTTGAGCTTTGTTTTTAGGGATTAGCCCTACTTTTCTCATCTGTCTCTGGAGGACATTGGAAGTTGAAAAAGTTAATATATGTGATTGTTTATTAGAAGGAAGAAGGAAGTTTCTAAAAAATCATTAAAAATAATTTTGTCCTCTAAAACAGTGTTCTCAACCTTCCTAAATGCCGTGACCCTTTAAGACAGTTCCTGTGGGTCGTGACCCATAGGTTGAGAACTGCTGCGGTAAACATCTTACATGAGAGGCTCTGTGTGCCTGTGTTCTGTTGTTCAACCCTCAAGGAATAATTCTATCCACTGCCCTGAGTTACACCATAAACATCACCTCTCTGTTTCTAATACACAGCATATTTCAAGGCAGAAAGAAATTTATAGCACCAATGTTATTTTTCCGTGTACAAGTCCAGTTTGGAATGTCCAGCAGCACTCAAATTGCCTTTCAAGATAAAGACCAAATTCTATGTCATCCTGTCTGCTTCTGGGAAAGCTTGGATGTTAGCTTTGTGGGTGGAATCTATATTCTCCAAGGCCCTTCATGTCCCAAGAAGAATCCAGTTCCACAAAATGTTTTTATTTTCCTTCCTTTTTTCTTCCTTTTTTTTATTTCAGACTAATACGAGGGTATGAACAATTAGGTTACAGTGGTTTGTTTTTTAGGTGAAGTCCCATTTGTAGCTGTCTTCTGCAGCCGGAAGGTGTGCCATATCCCTTACATTTTGCCATTAGGTGGGATCACACAAATCCCCCTCCTTCCTCTGCTCTCCCTCCTCCCCCTCCCCCAACTTGAATTGAATGTTTCCTCTTGTGTAGAGGAAACATTCAATACTCAATTGGGCGTGTATTAGTTCTTCTACTGGCTTCATGTTAGTATTGAGTACATTGGATATTTGCTTTTCCATTCTTGTGGGAAAATATTTTTATCTTAAATATTTAAGAGATTTGAGGACAACAAAATAAATAGGGAAAAAATAAATAAGGCATCCCTATACAAAATGGGGGTTAGAGGAGTAGGTGGAGGAGAATGGATTCTGGAGAAGATTGCCCTGTGGGGTTTCAGCAGTTTCTGAGAACACAGATCAAGACTTGCAATCTCTCATTCTTTGCTTAGCCCATGGGGAGCCTATTTTCTTCAACAGAATGAAGATTAGAAGGAGAATCAACTTTTTTCATGAGAAATCTGGAATATACTTGAGGGATCTAGTAGAGTGGATGGAGGATGGGTCCTGAGTCCACAGCTCTCCCACTTTCTGCTGAGCCCGTGATCCTCCCCTGCAGATCCAGTCTCATCCTCCCTCCCCCACTTTCTTAGAATCACTCAGAGCCTGAGGTGGAAGACTCTGTACATTTGTGGTTAGTCTGTCTGGGACTAAAGACCTACATCAGGTCTTAGCCTCAATTCCAAGTTTCACCCAAGACAGTAGATGTTTGTTGGTCTGCTCAGTCCACAGTGACCTTGATATAGCCTCCTGCCCTAGGGCTGGACTACCAGAATCCATGCTGGGATTATATAGCCTCCCTTTCCTTGACCCTTAATAAAAGAATCAAGAATAGACACCTGTCCCGAGCTGTGTCTTTGAATTCTGTTCCATAGACACTAGAAATTCTGTTTCACAAAATTTGAAAATGGACCAAGGGGGTTCCAAGTCTGGTCTGGACTAATTTCTTAGGAGGACGAGGTTATCAATCTTAAGCCACAGGTGGTAATATTGTCTGGGCTGTAGAAGCCAAGAAAGCTGGTCTACAGAGAGAGAAGAGTCAAGTTGACATGCAGGAAAATGCACAGGCAAGTGAGGAATCTGACAGTTTTCTAGTTTCCACTCCCAAACTCTTCCTGAAATCAAAATGCTCTCTCTGCACTTGGATTCCATATGAGCCTCTTTGTCCTTATACTATATCCCCATTTGTCACTTAAACTGTATCGCACAGAGTTCTGTAACCTCAATCAGACTCCTTTCAGGTCTCTGTACAGGTGTCTCTTCTGGTAAATTGGCTAATACTTCAACAAGAATAGAAGGTGGGGGTTGTTATCCCAATCAGGACAGACAAGGGAACCAGCACAGAGACGGGTGCTGGCTCTCCCAGTAACTCTTTGGCTACTGGTTAACAACTACCTACTTGCCTGGATTCCTGAGTGACACCTTCCTGTTGCTCTGAACTCCTGAATCAATCAGGATCTTGTCAGGGAAAGCAGACACCACACTAGTATTGCAAAAGAAAAAAACTGAATGCAAGGAATTATATCACAGGTGATGGAGGGCTGGCTTGGGCAGAAATAATAACCGCAGGAAGCAGTTACCATCCTCATGCACAGGGATCAAAAGGGGAGTGCTGGGGGCCATGAGAACTTAGGAGCTGGAAGAAGTGGGCACCAGGAAGCTAGAGCTCAGACCTCAGAGACAAGGTGAGGCTGCGTCTGGAAATGTGGAAAGAAGCTAGAAGCTGAACCAGCTGCCACAGTGGTGTGAACTGCCTCTCCTGGGGCCAACGGCTACTTCAGGAGCAATGACACTGACACTGTATCAAAAACAGAAAATGGGCTCGGCACCTGTGGCTCAATCAGCTGAGGTGCCAGCCACGTACACCTAAGGTGGCGGGTTTGAATCCCCAGCCCGGGCCCGCCAAACAACAATGATGGCTGCAACCAAAAAATGGCCAGGCGTTGTGGTCCCAGCTGCTTGGGAGGTGGAGGCAGGAGACTCGCTTGAGCCCAGGAGTTGGAGGTTGCTATGAGCTGTGATGCCACGGCACTCTACCCAGGGGGATAGCTTGAGGCTCCATCTCAAAAAAAACAAACAGAAAATGACTCTTTCCTTCCTGCCTCCTTCCTCCTATTGACAGAACCTGAGAGGAAGCCTGTGGGTAAAGGAATCTCTGAATGTGGTTTGCTGAGACCCATTTGGACAGCACAGATCAGCGCGCAGCATACTTAGAGCTGAGGGGCAAGGGGGAAATCGCCACCACTCTTGCTATCCCTCCTGTGGGATACGTTCTCTCCACGCATCACCAACCTCTTGCCCAGACTGTGTCCTTCCTTCCTTAGATTCCAGGCCTTTCATTGCCATTTAAATCTTCTATCAATTACTAGGCCTGGTACAGGGTACAGGGCACCAGTTCGCCACAGAGTATTCCTAAACCATGGCCCATCTCAGGCACCCTTCTCCTACTAATCAGATTATGCAAGATGCCGCAAGATTCTGCACGATTCCGCAAGAGCTGCACCTGCCATCTATCTGCATGGGCTGCTTTTTCCCGGGGTAGCCACCCAGTTTGCTCTCTCCCTTCCTAATCATTTTTACTCAATTGTCACCTCACTGATGAAATCCATCATCCCTTTCTAATAGCTTGTCCCCACCACCACTTTCTGTCTGGCTTTCCTATACATATATTTTTTCATTTTAGAGTTTATTAACACACTATATAGTCTACTTCTTTATACCCACCAGCACCATGCACTTTGTTGACTGATATATTTCCAAGTGTTTATAACCATTCTTGGCATATAGCCAGGACTCATATTTGTTGAATGTTGGATGAATGAATATAACTGAAATGAGACCTACGGGAGGAAGCTGAGAGTGTATCCTACACAAAAAAGACAAAAGAAGACCACAGAGAACACCCCTTGCCTGTTCTAGAAGTCACCTTTGGGAGTCAGTGGGAAGAGATGAACACAGAAGCTCCTAGAGCGCTCAGGTCCATTCTGGAACAAGGACTAAAAAGAAAAAAGTGGGGGAGATACAGGAGTTCCAGGGTACCCAGCTCTTTCAGCAGTCCTTACTTCAATAAGCTGATAGCACTGTAGCTAATGCAGCATGGGGTGTCAAAATCGCATAACTGAGAAAGAAAACTTGCCTGAAGATGAAGTGGGGATGTGTAGGTGGCATCAGAATGTGGAAGGATGAGACTTTGGTGCTTGGGAGGTATTAACATACCTACCTATCCCTTCAGAAAACCCCAGTCCAGACTCAGGCTAGCGATGAATTGTAATCCTTGTTCTCAAAACAAGTTGTGCTTCCACAGGGGACAGAATATGATTTTTCACATTGAGGAACACAGAATTTCAGGTCTCATTGGACCCCATCTGCCTCCACCACTGGAGGGTGAGTCAAGGCGGCTAAAGAAAAACAAGGTGGTAGCGGCTTCCAGTCCCAGCCGCACTGAAGAAGTCCCCTCCTTAAGCCAGTACAAGGCTTTAGTAATGGGCGGGACCCAAACTAGGGGCCAGCCTGGTCCTAGTACCTCCCTGAGTGGGCTTAGGACACACTCTGGCCTTGCCTTCTCTGTCTCCCAAAACTCCATGCCACTCCCCCACCTGCCAATTCCTCCTGACCAGCCAGGAAGAAAGGGAATGGCTGTGTAGCCCTGAGACGTCTCCTTACCTCTCCAGCACCGAGAAGAACCCAAGAAATAAAGGGACGTGAGCAGCATGGCGATACGATAAGGAGTCAGGATTCCAGTCTCTAATCCACATTCTGCCACTGACTCACTGTGAGAATTTGGGCAAGACTACTCCAAAAGTGGAATGTAAAAATCTTACATAAAAAGCTGTATAGTATAACGATTAAAGATCTTATTCTGGCACCTGACTACTTGAATTTGAATCTTAGTTCAGCTGCTGGCTGTCAGGATGATCTTATTTAACCTCTCTGTGCATTTCCCTGCTATATACCCTGAGTGATTGTGAGGGCTAAATGAGTTTATACATTTAAAGCAGATACAATAGTATCTGCCTTATACTAACCACTCAATAAATGTTAACTACCTAGAATATAGGAGACATAAGATATATGTGTGTGTGTGTATCCACATACATTAAATATATACACATATGGAAATAGATAAAAAGGTCAGAAAATCGGGAAAGTCAAAATGACTAGATAATTAAGGCTTGCATAACCAGAAAGATTTATGCTCTGAGTCACAGAAAATTATAAAGTAATAGCCTGAAGAGGTCTTGAAGCTCATTGAATCCAGCCCACCTCCAAAACATATGCACTGCCTCTTGTATTCTATAGAGAAGGAAACTGAGGCTCAGAAAAATAAATGTCCGGCCTCAGGCTACACTGGTTAATAAAGAGGGATGAGAACCCAAGTACTTGATTCCAAATCCAGCTGGGAGCAACCATCACACAGAGGAACCAACAAACTGATCAAAATCTGAAGTGATTTAAGAAGGGGTAAAAAGAACACAAGGGAAACCCACAAAAGTTAAGAAATGAAGGTTGCTGAGGAGCAAGTCCACTTAATGGGGCTCCCGCCTCTCACACTCAATTCTCTAGCAGTTTTATTTTTACTTTGTAATCAATTAATCTCTAAAAACAACCCACAAAACATTCAATTTTGAAACATGATATTACATAATCATATCCAAAAAATGTACATTTGACAATAGTGAAAGATTCTGTACTTCAAGAGAAATGAAAAAGTAGAAAAAGCAGCCACTCCAAAAACCTTCTGTGAATAATAAAAATAAAATATTGGTTAAGCTCTTATTTTCCACTTCGAATTTTATCCCATGATATAATTTTGGTGTGTCCTATTCTATACTAAAAAGTCTCTATTGTGTAGGGGAAGGTAAGTGAGAATGTCTCAGCCAGACACGGAGATGTATGGCTGTCACATTAAACAGAATTCGTTTACCCAAAAGGTCAGATTATGTTTCTGATTAAACAACTTGCTGGTTAAATATAGGACTTAAACCAGCAACAGATTACCAGTGGTTTGCTATTGTTCGGTTCTTCACAAAGGAGCAATTATTTGAGAAGCCAGGGATGGAGGAAAGAAAGTAAGCCTGTTTTTGGAATAATATAAAAGGACTTAATTTGCAGTTTTCAGAAGAAAAGAATCAAATGAAAATAAAATTGGTATTCTGGGTTTGAGAACCTAAACAGATGCAATATAAAAAGGGAAAGAAATAGATTATGGAAATGTGAAACTATCATCATAATTTCAATTACACATTTGAAAAAAATAGGGAAAAATGTCTAAAATAGAAGTTTTATTTGGCCTGCCAACTGAAAATTGATATTTTCATTATGCTCTCAGTCAAGGGTTGATTTGTAAATACTAGGTAGAGTATTGCTCCTGAAGTTAAACAGTGTTTTCCGGTAGAGAACCTTCTGAGAGTATGGAGAGCAAGAAAAGACAGAATATGCTAGGAGATTTTTGAAATACAGCAAACATTGGGGCCTTTGGGCCTCAGCTCTTGTGTTCCTATGGAGAGAGGATACCCAGATAAAGTGAGGTCTAAGAGAGCAGAGGTCTTCTCAAGGAGACTCCCTGTGAGTGGTAACTCAGCTCTTAGGAATTTGTAGAAATTTAACTTCCTGGGACCTGGAAACTAATTCTTGCTTCCAACTTCTGTAAAGCTCCCAGTTCTATAAAAGCCAGAACCCACTTCTCCAGCTTGATTCAAACTGACCAATGATACCCATGGGCTGGAACTTTTTGACTGGGGATAAAAAAAGACCAGGCCGGTTGGTGAGCATGGCCATTTTGGGACTCCGCGTCTGCTGCTGCTCCAACTGGGCTGACAGCAACCTCCAGGTCCTGGGCTTAGGCGACTCTCCTACCTCAGCCTCCTGAGTAGCTGGGACTACAGGCGCCTGCTACAACACCCAGCTATTTTTTTGTTGCAGTTTGGTCGGGTTCAAACCCACCACCCTTAGTACATGGGGCTGGTGCCCTACTCACTGAGCCACAGGCGCCGCCAAACCCTTCATTTTTTATATTTTTTTATTAAATCTTCGCTGTGTACATTAACGCAGCCATGGAGTATAATGTGCTGGTTTTATATACAATTTGAAATATTTTCACCAAACTGGTTAACATAGCCTTCATGGCATTTTCTTAGTGTGTTAAGACATTTATATTCTACATTTAGCCCTTCATCTTTTAAACGTGGTGTCCGGTTGCTCTTTCTCTCCATTCGGCCTCATCTTCCTGCAACACCATAAAGCAGGAGCAACCTGCTGAGCCCAATGTCATCACTTACCTTTTAGGTTCATTCAAGTAGGATGAACAAGGGCTCAAAGAATCACAGTCCTTCGATAGCCATTGGTTATACATTTTTTGATCTGAATAAAAAAAAAATGAGAGTTGAGTTTGTCCACCAAGAAACATAGCCCTGTAATAATGATTCTTGGGTATGTATGTTTAAGAGAATTGTCAAAGGAAAAAAATATTTGTATCTGCTAAGTGGGGTCCTTCAAAAATAAGGCATATTATGAGAGATGGTGGTGAAGACGGCTGAGTAGAAACCTCCAGCAATTGTCCCTCCACATAAACACCAAATTCAACAACTGTTCACTCAAGCAAATACCTTCCGAAGAGCCAAATACTCGGTGAGTAATTATACAACATGATTTTAACATTTTATCAAAGAGAAAGGCATTGAAGAGAGCAGAAAAGATAATCTTGCATTGCCTACACCACCTATCCCCATGCCCAGAGGTTCAACACCAGCATGTGGACTGGAAAGAGAATCTCTGTGTCCCAGGGAGGGAAGGCAAAATGATCGTGGGCTTTGAATTCAAACTCAGAGCTGCTCTGTCACAGCACAAGGGCGTAATTCTGCCTGCACCCACTGCTGGAGCATTTAGATGAGCAGAACCAGAAAGAAATCTTCTGCCCCAAAATCCGAGTTCTGAGTTCTGGCAAGCCCCACCACCACCTGACAAAAAGCTGCCTAGGACCTGGATTAAATTCTTAAGGCAATTCAGCCACAGAGGTTGCAGCCCTGGAGCAACTCCTGAGGCTGCTGGCTCAGAGCCAGAGGACTCAAGGAGTATATGACCCAGTAAGACACCAGCAGGGGTGGTCAGCCAGTGCCTAGGTCACTCCCATCCCCCATTTCCAGGCTATGTGGCTCAGGGGTCCTCTTCTACTTGGAGAAAGGAAAGGGAAGAGCTCAGAGGACTTTGTTTTGCAACTTAAGTATAAGCTCAGTCACAGGAAAATAAAGTACAAAGAGGACACCTGAAGCCACCAAGTTCAGGCCTTAGTTCCTGGAAGGCATTTCTGGACCCACCGGACCAGAAGAAAACATGCTGCCCTGAAGGGAAGGACCCTGTCCTGGCAGGATTCACCACCCACTGACTAAAGAGCCCTTGGGCTTTGAATAAACTTCAGAGGTAGCAAGGCAACAGTTACTGAGGGCTTTGGGCTGGCTCAGAGATGACCTGGTGCTAGTGGCCACAAGGCAGTGTCCACATCACTCTTTATACACCCCAGCAGCCCAGGACAGAGAGGGGAGAGAGAGACTTCACCTAGTAATCCAGGGAATTCTCTCATTTCTGACTCAAGTTCACCAAGGAAGTACCACCAGGGAATTGATAAGATTCACACTAATGAGTTTAGGGCACCCCGGTGCTAACATGGCTGCATTGATAAAAGACTTAGATCACGACACTCAATTCCCTTTTGAATATCTGGAAAGCTGTCTCAAGAAGGATGGGTTCAAACAAGTCCAGACTGGGGAGATTAAAACACATACCTAATTCTTCAAAGCTCAGGCATACTTAAGCATGCACAAGCATCAAGAACACTTAGGAAAACATAATCTCACCAAATGAACTAAGTAAGGAACCAGTGAAAAGTCCCAGGGTGATGAAGATCCATGACCTTTCAGACTAAGAATTCAAAATAGCTGTCCTGGAGAAGTTCAGTGAACTTCAAAACAGTACAGAGAAGGAATAAAGAAACCTATCAGAGAAATTTAACACAGAGTTTGTAATGATAAATGAAAAATCAAGCAGAAAATCTGGAGCTTAAGAATTCAATTAGCAAACTGAGAAATGCATCAGAGTCTCTCAAGAAGAAAACTGACCAAGCAGAAAGAATTAGTGAGCATGAAGACATGCTATCTGAAAAATACTCAGAAGAGAAAGAAGAATCAGAAAGGAAGCATGTCTACAAGATCTAAAAAATACCCTCGAATGGACAAACCTACAGGTTATTGGTCCTAAGCAGGAGATGGAGAGAAATACTGGGGTAGAAATCACAGAGAATTTTCCAAACATAGGGAAAGATATCAATATTCAGGTACAAGGTCTTAGAACACCATAAACAAGTCTACCTCAAGGCATTTCATAATCAAGCTCCCAAAGATCACATAATAAAAAGTCCAAAAGGAAGGAAAAAAAAAGAAAAATCTAACATTAAATGAGCTCTGATATGTCTGGCAGCACATTTCTCAGTGGAAACCTGAGAAATGCCAGGAGAGTGGCATGACATACTCAAAGTGCTGAAGGAAAAAAACCTTAACCCTAGAATATTATGTCCTGAAAAAATATCTCCGAACCTGAAGGAGAAATCAAGACCTTCCCAAACAAAGACCAGAAGATTTCATCAATAAGATCTGTCCCAGAACAAATGACTGAAGAAGCTCTTCAATATAAAAGAAAAGGCTATTAATGAGTAATGAAAAACCATCTGTAGATACACAACTCACTGGTAATGGTGAAGTACACAACTACAGAATATATTATTGCTGTGACTGTGGTGTATTAACCACTTATATTTTGAGTAGAAAGACGAAAAGACAAAACTACAAAAATAACAAATTTTTGAGAGATAATATAAAAAGATAGGGATGGAAATAACAAAAGAAAAAGTTGGGGGCATGGAGGTAAAGGTAGAATTTGTTACATTTCTCCTTTTTTGTTTGTAAGCAAAACTGTCATATTTAAAACAACTGGTCTTGAAATATTTTGCAAACTTCATGGTAACCTCAAATCAAAAAACATGTAACAGATACATAAAAAAATAAAAAGCAAGAAATTGAAACACACCACCAGCAAAAATCACTTGTAACAAAGGAAGACAGGAAGGAGAAAGAAAGGCCCACAAAACCACCTGGCTTTCAGGCCTCTACAGATGGCAGATCACAGGACTTCTCAGGCTCCATAACCACATTAGCCAGCCCCTCACAATAAATCTTTCCGTGTATTTATGTGTATCCTACTGGTTTTGTTTTTCTGGAAAACCTAATACAATGTGGTTGTTGAGTTCTGCCACACTAAACTCTAGCTTGCAATGATCATTTTTGGTTAATACTTACTGAATTCCTTACATTTTTGTTCTAAATTATCTTTATTGTGTTAAGCAGGTTAATTTTTACCAGAAAACAAGCTCTTTACAGAGAGGAGTCTGTGTTATACTTTTTGTGCCTCTAATCATTTTGGACACGGGATTAAGTGCTCAGTCCTTATGGGTGACTCATTCATTCATCACTTCCCAACATGCTTTTCCTAAACCAGGGCTCTAAAAAGGGTCATAAATTGAAAAAACATCAGTGTTGGCCAGTAGAAAAACAGACGTCCAAGCTAATTGCATGATTTGTATTTTAGTCACTCGCCTAGATTATGTGATTTTTCCTTACCTTTTTTAACCTGGATAACTGAGATCTGACTATCCTATGATGAATCATCAAAAGGAAACACTGGTGACAGTTAAGCTAGGATTAGAAATGAATTCAAAATTACTAACAGCCAAAGTTTCTGGGAATGAATACGAGGGCTAGAAATCGAAGATGGAATTTTTGCATGCCTTCCCATAGATATCACTATTAATTACTTTTTAGGCATCAAAATTGGATCAAATTTGAGAAGAGGGAAATCGAGGAAAATCAAATATTAAAACTCCCATTGGGCTTATATGTTCATTTGTGACTAAGTGATTAAATCACAACAGGTATGATTTGCCAGGACGCAAAGTGACTATTAACTGTCATATAAATTCTATCACACTGTCAAATGACTATTTGTATAATCATTTTACCCAATTCTGTATTTTCTGACTTTATAGCATGTAACAAGGACTCATAAACACGTAATGTGTTTCACAATTCAGCAATTTCAGTTCAGCAACTCTCAGACTCTTTGTCCCTAACAACCCAAGGTTCCCTTCCCCTTGCACCTCTGCAGCAGAGTCACTGCCCCCTTTCCCTAGCATTACTAGTATGATCTTAAAACTAGGGAAAGAGAAAACAGCAAACGAAGTTCCAGGAAAAAAGAGATGAATTGTAAACATCGTTTAGGAACTAAAGACTCTGCAGTTTGATTCTCATAATACACTCAAAACCCATTCCAAGAAGAACTCAAACTTTACAAATATTTTTAAAAACTAGAATGGATAACAATAACAAAAATTGGACTTATCAGAATAAAGCAAAACAAAATATGCTGGATGAACTATTGAGATTTTAGGACAAAAAACAATTTTAGATAGATGAATATATCAGTAACACATGCTCTTCCAAAAAAAAACCCAAACAAACCAATCCTTAAAAGGCCCATCTATCGCATCCTATCTTGTGACAATTTGTTAGTAAAAAAATAAAATGTCTCTTCTCTTTAAACATAATTTTTAGACTATTTCATCTATCCAGATGTTAATTGTTATGCTTTTGGTTAAAACTTAAATGTTATATAAAATGCATTTGTAAAGCTCAGTATTTTCATGTAAATTGCATTTTAGACAGAGAGAACCCTTACTAATGATCTATGGCTCACATTTAAAGAACCACCTTTCTCTTTATTAATCCTCAAGCTGGAAAAAAACTGTAATAGTAGGGACTAACTTGGCTGAGGAAATCCAGGAATGATCTTCTTTTGAATTCCTAAGTGCCATCAAATATTTGAGCAAAAGAGAATAGGGAGAATAAATGGATGATCTGAAACAAGGTTTCCAACCTTGACATTATTAATATTTTAGGCCAGATAATTCTTCGTTGCAGGAGACTGTCCTAAGCATTATGGGATGTTTGTTAACATTGCTGGTCTCTATTCATTAGATGCCTACAGTACCATTCCACTGTCCCAGTTGTAATAACTAAAAATATCTTTAGGCATTGCCAAATGCCCTATCAGGGGCAAAATCATCTTTAGTTAAGAGCCACTATTATAAAGTGATAAGAAGAAAAAGTCCAAAGTTAGATATTCACTGGAAAAAGTTCTATGACTTTGCAACCTCACTGAAGCATCAATTTGTTTTTGTGCATTTATCTCAAAGTTTCTCCCAAGTTTCCTATTTTCCCAATAATTTCTTCAATGTACAAATGACACTCCAGAGGCAAGAACATAAGTTTATTTTACTGCCTATTTTCTTAAAAAAGTTAATGTTTGTAAAACAAAACAAACTTTTAGTACCATAGAAACCTTTTGACATGTACAACGACATTATTACTATATACAACTTGAAAAACAAATGCTTCCAGCCCCAAGTAAAATGTCGGACATCCTGGCCATCATCATTAAGCTGTAGGAAATTTTCTGGATGACCAATGTTTTTCTTGGCTTGGGGGAAAAAAAATTATACAATTGAAAAATATAAATAAGACCTTCAATGAGTTGAGAATCATAAAAATGTTCTTTGTAGTTCAGTCATCTGAATCTTGGGAAGTTTGTAGTAGTTATAACAGTTCAATGAGTAAAATGAAACCCTGTGGCTATTCAAACTTCAGTCTTCCAGTAGAGGTCCTGTAGGTTCACAGTTGGTCTATCAAAAATAAAGCCATTTCCATCGTGGCAGAACTTGGTATCTGGTTCATATACCATTTTTCACCAGCTCATGGACTCCATTCTCATCAATGATTAAAGGTGCATGGAATTCTTTATCTGCCACGTAACTTTCTAGTCCCTGCAAAAAAGGATTGAAATGAAACACAATAAGAAAACTGGTGACTATGCAGTATGTCTGCAGAGGTGAAGGCTCTATTCACCAGTTTAACGTAAGCATTCCAACTTGTATAGAAAATCAGCACCTTGTACCCCATAAATGCACTAATTAATGTCTACAGTTATGATTTAATAAAAAAAATAAAAAAAATAAAAAAACTGGCGAGTGGGCACCAGTCATGTTGGACTTAGTGGCAGTAATAATGATTTAAAGCATGAATACCAAAAGCTGGACCAAGATGCAGAATTTAAAAGTCAAAACTATTTTAAATACTTTTTAAGCTAGACTTAATGATCAATTTATGGAAGCATCAAATGAATAAAAAATTATTCTGATTATAATTTCTATAATTAATATGATGATATTCATTTTTTCCTATAGTCAATTCTCTATATAGTTACCTTTCAAAGGAAGACAGCTGTCTCTGAAGCTGCAACTAAGCAATATTGATCAGGATCTCCAGAAAAAACATTACATAATTTCAATAGTAGAGTCCCTATAATCCCCTGGTTTTAAAAGTGATAGAACTAAGTACCTAAACAAAATAGAGCTTTTTGAAACAAAATTTACACACATTAAAAAGAGTCAGATGATTTACCAAAAAACAAGGCTGATTATATTTCTAAATATTTTATGTATTATTTTTGCATTTTAATGGATGTGTAAAATGGACTAGACAGCATAGATTTCAGTTAATGGAAACTAGCTCATTGTTGGGCTAGATGCAAAGTCACACAATATTCTCAAGGAGAGGAACTCAGAAGCACCTCAGCTCAACCTTGGGGCAGGGCCATCAGAAAATGTTGCCGTCTTCTCTAAGGACAACTGAACCGTAAACATAAGCCACCACCAGAATCCTACTTTTTTTTTTCTTTTTTTTTTTAGACGGAGCCTCAAGCTATCCCCCTGGGTAGAGTGCCATGGCATCACAGCTCATAGCAACCTCCAACTCCTGGGCTCAAGCGAGTCTCCTGCCTCCACCTCCCAAGTAGCTGGGACCACAGGCACCCGCCACAA
>CAUYQV010048489.1:0-15828 GCA_963574575.1 Galagoides demidoff
CGAACCCGCCACCTTAGGTGTACGTGGCTGGCGCCTTAGCCGATTGAGCCACAGGTGCCGAGCCAGTGAATGACATTTTAAAGTGCTTAGAGAAAAGATGTGATTAGCCTGTCCCATTGTTTTCCATGAGGCACAGGGTAGACAGAGCTGAGGATGCCTGGACGGGTGGCTTCACCTGCTCTAAGGGAGAGCTGGACAGGAAGGTGAGAGACCTCTCCGCACATTGTCGTTTGTTGAGTGACTTTACAGTACGCACCACAGTTTAACACTTCTTCCCCCTCCATGCTCATCTCACAACAATCCCAAAGACCAGGAATAAAAAGAAATTTTCTCTCTTGTAAAGGAGATTCAGGTCAAAAATAGTTGGAAGTTACTCAGCATTGTACAGCTATTAGTGACCATATGTCCAGGTTAAATGGGGAGAGGACCATTCTGCAGACATTTTAGCTGGAGATTTTAGCTCTATCCCTAGCCAGAAATTTCTTTGCTATCGGCGATCAGATATAATACCCTTCGTTTACTCCAAATATGTCCTGTGGGAAAATAAAAGATCTCACTTATCTAGTCAATAAAAACAACATACAATGATCATCACCTATTTGCCAATTACTCTGTTAGCTGTTGGGGAATAGCAGAATGAGCAAGTTATAACCATTGCCCTTAAGAACATCATGGTTAAGCAAGCATGGTATTAAACTACAGTGAGGTAAGTGCTGAAAGAAAGCTGATTCAAGAGGCTAGTTGAAGCACATGGAAGTAGCACCTGTTTATTTCACTCTGAGCCGTGTCACCTGGAAGCATCAGGAAAGTCTTTCTGTCTGGAGCAGGTGTCAGCTAAGGGAAACCTGAGGGAGGAGTGAGGCAAATAAAGAACAGGTGTCTGTGTCTTCTGCATGGAGGAGCAACAGGTAGGAGGTGAAACTCATAGAACTACACTGCACGGAGTGGGCGCTAAGGTCAACTATGGATTTTAGCAGTAATTGTGCACCAGGACTGTTTCATCAATCATAATGCTCGGCACTAATGCAAAATGGTACTAACAGGGGACACTGTGGGGCTTGGGGATGTGCAAGGAAGGGGTTCAGGAGAACTCTGTATTTTCTGCCCATTATTTTGTTGTAAATATAAAAAGATTCTTGCCAATAAAATCTGTTATTTTTTTAAGGCTAAGATTAAAGATAACTGATCATTCAGAGGACAGAGAATAATGCTGAATAATGAGAATGTGTGAGGTTGGCAGAGAAGGTAAAGCAGAGGGAGCCCTGAAAGGATAGTAGGGCTGCATCATGAAAGCCCCGCAGGATGCACAAGGGCGTTAGGCAGTGGTTTTCAACCTTTTTCATCTCACGGCATACTTGCACCTACAGGTAAACTTCCGTGGCCCACTTAAATTATGTTGATCAAAACAAAGAGTAAAAAAAGAAATATACTTACTGTGCTTTGAACTTCTTTTGAAAGTGATTTAATGAATGGTCTTTAAGGCTTTTCACGGCACACCTCAGCCCTCTCAAGGCGCAGCAGAGTGCCGCGGCCCACAGGTTAGCGCTTTATCCTAGGAGACGAGAAGTTTCTCCTCCTGTGCTGGTGGTATGCTCAGATGACGTTGGTTCATTTGATTGCTTGCTTGCTTTCAAAGGGTTTAAAGAACGCTTAGGAAGACACACTGAAGGGATTCATGACTTAAGGTTACGTCTTCATTCTCTTGAAGGACACAGAGGTGCTACAGTACGTAAAAGCATGGTTGGTATCAGACCTCAAAAACTTCGACCAGAATGGCTGCATAAAGAGAGAAAATAGGTATTTTCCACCTGAAGGGTGTGGGGAACATCCTGTTTAAAAAAAAAAAAAAGTTTCCCTTTATTATGTTGTGTATTTGTGTCTTGTAGAATGCAATCCACCTGTCCCACCAGTGGGGGTAAACTTACAGCCCGAGCTATGCCTCTGCCCTGCTTGCTGTGGATGGTCAAGAAGGACTGGCCACTTTCTCTTTTATCTCGGGCAGGGTGGGCCCTGGGTATAACAGCATGGAGTGTGTGCAGGTCTGGGTTAGATATTCTAAGTGGTACTCACATATTCAGAGGAAATGGTGTCCCAGACCCTACACCAAGAATGCCGAGATAAAAACTATGGACCCCATGTCCAGACACTGTCCATATGGTTAAAGCACAAAAATATAAGTGAGAAACTGTACTCCACTAATAAAGAAATGGACCAAGTAAAAACCTGAGGTGTCTTCCCTTTTCTTGTCAAAAACAAGAGGGATTCATAGTTTTCACCTGAACCCAGTACCGAGGGGATGAGTTGGGAGTTGTCCAAGGTGAGGGAAAACCTTCAAGACAGAACAGCACGGAAAGAGGCTGAGACACACCTGTGACGCGGCATGTTTGGAAGGCTTTGAAGTTGAAGATCAGGCCAGATCCTAGTTACTGTGGACCCTGAACAGAAGAGTCATGCTTTGACTTAAGGATTATGGGACCACTGTTCAAAAATGGCTGTTGGGTAGAACAGGACTCAAGGGGAGACTGTAGCAAGAATAAGGAAGATAGTAGCTGCCCCCGGGACAGAGATCCAGAGCCACTGGGAAGAGCATGAACCCACAGGGGTCTGCCAGAGTCAGCCTTCCAAACAGGAAAATTAACTAGGAGTTGACGGGTGATTTCTTAGACCACAGCCTCCGGCGTTTGCGTGAAGAAGTGACAACTTTAGTAAAAGGCGCAAGATTTATACGATTTGAAGAGAAACCTATATGGTCTGTCTAACACGGGTACAAGTGAATTTTTCTAGAACTAGAGTATAAATGTGTTAATCCAATAACTAAATGACATAAAGTCTATGTTAACCAGTTGGATGAAAATATTTCAAATTATATATGAAAACACTACACTGTACCCCTTATTTGCATTAATGTACACAGCTATCATTTAATTAATAAAAAAATTTTAAAAAGAGAATTTACAAACACAAACAAGATAACCAGGGATTGGTAGCCATGCCAAAATAACGATCCAGGCAGGAAAGTTTAAACAACTTCCCAGACAAGACAAGACGTGAACATCACAGTCAAGGGCAAATACTGTTTCTGGGGATGGAGGGCAACAAGGAGGCTTCCCACCCTCAAAAAAGAAGAAAAAAAGGAATTGGAAGCAGAGAAGTTAAAAGGAGAGATCAGAAGTAAAAAACAACTCAACCACCTAAGAAAAGACCTACTTTGTCCTGAGATGAGTTACCTCTTTAGTTCGTCCTGAGATGAGAGTTACTTCATTGTGAACATAGAGAAATGTCAAGGAAGGCAGGAAGTAGGAACAGAGTGATTAACAAAGCGGGGCTCGGGAATACGCCAGAGGGATATTCTTCGTTAGCCTGGGCCACAAGGCAAGACCAAGGAACACGGCATGAAATTAGAGGGAACAAAATGAATGGTTTTCGGACGTGCTTTTCACAGAACGCAATTAGCTTTTGGGATTCACTGCTCTAGATACCATTATCCCCAAGTAGCTTAGTGAGCTTTATTTTTTTAATAGAATTACATGTACATACAAGTAACGGTTCTATCTGCAGCTATGACTAATGTTATTGATGCTCATAACTCAAGGCAGACATTTGGGGTCCAGAAGAAATTTTTTTCCTCCCGTCACATTGTTGCCAAAATGAGTCGAATACACCATAGGAAGGATATGTTCCTTTTCCCTCAGGTACCTGTTTATAGCCACAGGGATGTCTCTGATTCCATAGTAATTTTTTTTTTTTTGCTTTCTTTATGTTGTCCAACTATCTGGCTCATCAAAGAGAAAGACAACTGCCTTCAAAGAGTCCAACTGGACATGGGTGCGTCTCACATTATATAAGGCAAGACCTCTAGAAAATACCAATAAAAAACAAATAGAATAACTCACATAGACCTGAATGGTGCACCAGGAGAAGGCCCCATTCAAAGGCCTACTCGACAGGATTTCTTTTCATTTATTTTGTCAACTTAAATTTCTAAATCGTGGCTTTCCTTAGAAAATTTGCACTTGCTGTGAATCACGGCCACAACACTCTTAAAACTTTCCTGAGGCATTTCGTTCCCTAGAGATTTAAGCAATGTTTTCTAAAATTACCATCCATCTTCTGTTTCATATCATACGAAGGAAGGAAGGAAGGAAAGTTTGTATCTCCTTTTTTTCACTCTAGGATAAATAATGTCTTTTCTTCACAGAAAATAAGTAGGACACCAGTAGTTAGAGGCCCCCTGGATTCTATTCCACCAGATTCACATGTACACGGCCAGGTCCAGAGAAAAGCAAACAACCTTAGCATTTGATGTGAGTCATGATACACTCGCCCCCTTCTCTGATACTTTTCTTCTCTCCATAAAGCAATGCATTTAAAATGAAAGCTTGATTTTCACTTTTTTTGACAGTCCCCAAATATACATAAGCATTAGGAACTTGAAAATACAGTATTTGGCCAGATAATGAAGGTCCTTTGAAAACAAAGAACATCCTTGTATAAAAACAGAAAGATTCTGATGCCCAAGCCAGTAAACAGGTCTTCCCTGGGGAAAGGTCTTGGAAATGTGTGCAAAAGCTTTCCATAGAGCACCTCTCCGCAAGTCAGGAGACCCTCCAGACTTACAGATTCTAGTCAAGAGAAGCGTATATAGACAACTGCAGGAAGCTAGGTAATAAACTTCAGGATACCTATTTGTTATTTTGACAAAAACGGAACTTGTGCAAACAAGGTCAAAAGCAAGAAAATGACTCCCAGGAAGCCTGCGCTGATAGTCCTCGAAAATTCTGAAACTATTCTAGTAGTTTCCAAAAATCAGCCTTACAAGGCAATGAAGAAAACCAGGCCCGATTTGCTCTCACCTAGTCCCAGCTGTTCTAGAAGATTGCAAACGGAGGGGCTGGCTCCCCTTTGTGCAAGCCTGAATTGTCTAAGCCAGTGCCCAAGAAGAGGAAATTTTATTTCTCTGCTAAGTCATCATGTAAAGCTTCCAAAATAGAAGTGGCCTTCGAATTAAATTTGCTGGTGTCAATTCCTCATCCTCAACGATACCGTGTAAGAGGGATCAAGTGATTCAAAGGAAGCAAAAAGGAAACAGAGGTCGCCCAACACCTGGCTTTTAAAAACGAGGTACATTCCAGGCCTTGGAATGCTTGGAAAAATAAAACGTGTGTGACGCAACTATCAAACCCAGAGGCCTGCGAACTTGTGTCCCATTAAAATGCATAATCCTATAATGATGAAGCTGGCAGCCTCTCAATAGTTTGCCTCATTTCCCTGCTAAATATAACTGGAGACAGGTTTTCCACTAGGAGCCACTGTATTATTTTCTCCCAAGTGGGAATCAGAAACTAATTTCGATATGTAAAGAAATCAAGGCGAAAAAAGATGAAACAAGTAGGTCTCTGGCTTTAATTTCTTTGCCCCGGGTACCCTGCTGAAACGACTTTCCCAGAACCCAGAGAGGCACCCAGAGAGATGTTTATGGGTGGATAGGGCAATATTTGTCAGAAGCTGTGGAATGTGAGAATCACTATCTCTCTGCCACGTGCAACTTGATTGAAATGATTTAGTCGTAATGTGTGATGATGGACTTCGTTTGTATTGTTTGGCTCTGAAAAGGCCACCGCCAAAGAGGCCAGTATTTCAGCTGACTGCTATTTCTTTCCAATTCAAATGAAAAGAGACTTAGGAACAGACAACAAGCCAGCGGGATGCCTATTAGAATTCTTTGTAAGGACTTCACTTGCAAAGAGCAACTCTGGACTTGTTCAAAAATGACCAAGGTGTTCAAATCAGAAATCTCAGGGGCATCACGGGATTGGGGTTTTTTTTTCTTCCAAAAGAGATCAAGGATTAATGGCGAACACTGACCTAATAGAAGCATCAACCATTTTTAGGACACAGCTGCCCAAGAAGCCTTGCAAGGAATTATTCCAGCTAGAAGGCTGTAGAATTCATTACCCACAGAGTGAAAATCACCTCAAATCCATGGGCTCTTATGCAGAATTTCCTGACTACAGCCTCCACTTAATTTTGCCCACATTACCAAATCTGAAAATGGCTTTTTGAAATTGGTGACTTTCAAGCTAGCTTCACTGGTGGCCAGGGTACAAAATCATTTCCTCCCCTCAATGAAAGTATATTTTAAAAAAAGAAAAAGGCAAAAAAAAGCATATGGTGAGAAATGCATTTTGAAAATGAAGCTTGGGTTACAGCTTTGCTACATTGAGGGGGCAGAAAATAATCAGAGTGCAGCCTTCCTCCTTACCACACCGACAGGTCATCTGGGTACACTTCAGACATTTTGTTCCCACCTGAGTTATTCCTACATGTCATTGGGAACTTCACATTTTGGGGAGGGAACAAAGTACCTCTTAAAAGTATGAGTGTGGCAGGGATGTGGGGGGAGGGGCAGGGATGATACCCAGCTGGGTGCCCCTGCTTCAGACAGTAGTACACTAGAACTCCCGGCTGTTGGCCTTGCAAGAGCCAACTGTCAAATTTGCAGAAATCTTGCAAACACAAGCCCATTGGTATCACTTTGTTGACTTAAAATGGGCAGTGGTGGGAGTAGTTATACCACAGAAATCAGCCTACAGTACGCACCATGGGCGTTTTGAAGAATAAAGTATAAGCAGGAACAAATCCACCACTGGCTACGAGGACGCTACACGGGCGCCAGTCCTGATTGGCATCAGTGCCCACTTTGGCCGGGCTCCCACCGTAACCCTCATGCAGTATTTTGACTAGCACCCTCATCATGCATCACCCATCACAGTGTCTGTGTTATCCTTGGATGTAGTCCTTAAAAAGCAGCCCATGTCATCCCATCATCCACGATCAGAAGAATATAATTTTGAGCACAGGGCCAGACCTCAGGTACTCGGCTGAATAAATTCTGGGCAGCTGAACCGCGGGTAGATCCCAAACAGATCATTTGGGAAGGAAGAAACCACGCTGGGCCTTAGAGAAAAACAAAATGAGTCAGTTCTTACTGTCGCCTTGGGCCAGTCCAAACTCTGAAGTCATACAGCATCGGGGGAGATTTCCTCGTCCAAGGAGTCACTTATCTGGTCAAGCACATCTGAAGATAAATGACGGCAAGCTGCTCCTGACACTGACAGGCCACCCCTTCCCCACAAAAGGGAAATTAGCAGGCCCCCAAATCAGAGCCTGAAACAAAGATCCACCAACATGTGATTTTAGTAAACAGAGTCATTTAGGCTTTTGGAGAGCATGAAAATTCTGTCAGGATTATAATGTCTTTTACCACAGACCTTAATTTCTTCTGTCATGGAGAATATGATTAGGCCCAGTCCCCTCTGATTGCAGGGAATGTCAGTTCCCATTAACAAAAGAAAAGAGGCACTCGGAGCCGCGGCCACGTGTTTAACCCCTTTGGTCAAGGAGGAGTTCTGTTTTCCAGCCCAAACTGCTCATTTGAAATATTTAGAGCATCTCAGAAGAAACAGCTTACCCAGCAGACGGTCAAAGGAGTTTACCTGCTAAAATCATCCTCCTCCCCGAGACAGGCTATTTTGGATTCAGTGTTGGCACAAAAAAAAAAAAAAATTGAAGGCTTTGTATATTTTTTGTTTTCTTTTCTTGTGCCGCCTGAGGATTTTTTTCCACACCGCCCACCCCAATATCTAAGAAATGAATGGAGGGTGTTTTAATTGGTCTGATGCTCTGAGTGTCGCAGTGGGGAAGCAGCGTCCTTTTTGGCTGTGTGCGTTGCTTGGCCATTCAGCCAAGTTAGTGCAAGTGGTTGTCACAGCCTCTGGGAAATGACAGTTCCAGCCCCAAACCTGTATCAGTAAACACCGCTGTCTCGGAGGGGCCACTTCAATTCCGTGGACCTTTCTGCAGTTCAAACAGGGCACCTGGGTCAGTCTGAGAGCTTAGCAGGCACAGCTGACCCTGACTGCCCAGCAAACAGTTTATGTTGGGGAGCAATCTAGAGATTTCCTAAGATAAGGATGCTATTACAGGCGGACAAATGTGGAAAGGAGCAGAGTGGGTAGCTTTTGTCCAGACTGACCCGGGGTGAGAATGCCGGGATTATTGCTGATTGGGGATAAATGGCAGCCGGTGATTTATTTGTTCAAGTGAAACCAGCCAAGTTCATCCCTCAACACCATCTCCCATCTCTTTAAGCTTTTTTTTTTCCTCTTCAAGCAAAAAGACTTAGCAATTTTGGGAACTCTTCAAACACCGTCATTCCAGTGAACCCCATTACCCTTAAGATAAAATCTGCAATCCTTCAGGAACCTTCGAGGCCCATGTGATGGGGTCCTACCTGCCTCTCCAGCCTGGCGCCTGCCACCAGCCCCAGAACCTGCTGCACTCAAACACAGCGGCCACCACTCGGGTGGCCGGCTGCTCAGTCACCTCTGTACCTCAGCCTGTGCTTGGCTGGGGCCCCCTCTGGGCTCCTCCCTCTCTTTACCAGGCAACACCTCCTTATCCTTCTTGTTCCAGGTCAAATGTCATCCGTAGAGATGAGGCCAGGTTCCCCATGGTGATCAGATTCATTTGTCACAGTCCTTCACACAACCACAAATTATCAGTGATTACTGGTTTAAAACGTTCTTCCCCCACGGCAGGGACTGTGTCTGTCTTGTACACTTGGCACTTACAGCAGTGCCTAAGGGTCTTTCTTCAGGTCAATGAGTGAATGACACAGGGGCATAAAAGATAGTGACAGCCTAGGAGAGAACTGGCCAAAGCAAACTCAGTCGACAGAACCTTGATGTTAAACGTGCACAAATGAGAGAATGAGGTTTTTCTCCATCCTATCGCATCTCCTATCGGTCCAGCACAAGCATTTTGAATGGCCCCGCCATCCCATCAGGGTTGTCCCGTCAAATCTACTGCCTGGCTTTCCTGATCTTCCCTTATCATCGTCATCGTCATTATCACATTGCTGAATGTGGATGTTCCATGCACATTCCTAAGTGTCTTCTACGAATACACCCAGTCCTCACCACAACCCATAAAATAGTGTGGTGGATTAAGGATGGGCACAGATGCACAAATTTGCTGATATTCCTCCCATTGAGAGGAATGGGTATCCTCCCCTTGAATCTGAGCTGTCCCATGAATGCTTGACCAGTAGACTACCCAGGACATGCCATCATGCCCTGTTCGCTTTCTGTGTTGGAATGCCCACTCTGGGGGAAGCCAGCTGTCAGGTAAGAAATCTGACTCCCTTGAGATACAAAGAAACCCAAGCTGGTCCCAGGGTAGTCCTAGTGTAAATACCTGCCCATCCCCCAGCTTTTGTAACTGCAACAAGTGCCTAGTGCAGGCAAGCCCTGAAGGCATCTAGTCAAGCCTTCAGCTGCCCCAACCACCTCAGTATCTCCAGGCCAGACCCCTCAGCTGATCCCAGTTAACCCACAAGACATGAGAAAGAATAACAATTAGTGTTTAAGCTACTAAATTAGGGGGAGGATTGTTAGACAGCAATGGACAACTAAGACACCATGATGACCCTGATTTTACAAATGAGAAATTGAGACACAGAATGTTCAAGACCACGTAGTTGGCCAGGGGTGAATCTGAGAGTCCATCCAGGCGGCCCAGCCCCAGGACCTGGGCTTTCATCCTCCAGGCTGCCACACCCCTGCCCGGCAGGCCACCTTCTCTGCGTGACTCCCAGATGTCGTCTCTCCTGCTATTGCCTCTTCTAGAAGGTTCCCCTGCCCCTTTTTCCTGTCCACTAACCTAATCCCCCACCTCTGTCATGATCCCCCTCTGAATCTAGTGATGTCCGTTTTTTCCAAATTCCCCTCTGCTAGTCTCACTCTTCACATTATTTTTCACTTCGTGACTGTATGTTACCTTTTTGAAGACGGAGACCAAGTCTTTCATCCTGATCTTGCCCACTCGTCAAGAAAACCTCGCATATCCCCAGACTGCCGAGCTCAACACTGTGCATTCAATAAACACCCTCCCGCCACACTCACCAGGCTCATTTCCTTCTCAAAGCTGCTACCCTTCCTTCCCCTGCAAAGCTCTTCCTCAGCCGTCACAGACTTCAGGTCTCAGCACCTGTTTCCAATCCTCCCAGGGCCTCCCCTGACCACCCTGTCTAAGGGAGCCACCCCTCCCCACTGCTGAATAGTCATTCTCCATCCCCTTCCCCTGCTCTCTATCCATGAGTTGTTGTTTCTACTAGAAAACAAATTCCATAAGGACGTCTTGCTCATCACCATGGTCACAAACTCTTGGACAGTTTTGCACAGCCCCTCAAAAGGTAGGGTTGAGTAAAGGAATATTCGTTTGCTGAATCTTCACTTCATAAGAACTTCTACCATGGAGCGGCCTCCTAAGGTACATGAACATTTTCTCCTAACAGGCCAATTGTATCTCTGGTACCAGGCATAGTCTTCCATTTCTCATATCAAAACGCCTATACTTGCCCCTGAGATAAACTCTTTGTTTGCTTGACCTTTGCTGTGGGGCAGTATTCTTCATGTTGGTTTGTTGTCCAAAGAACCACAGACCATTCTTCCTGACTGAGGTTCTCTGAAGCTCAGTCACTGTAAAGCTGGTCCTAAGACACTCCTCAAGGGTGATCCCTGAAAGAGAGGGAGTCTGAGCAGGCTCACAGGAACCCATGCATTAAAACATCCACACAGCTGGCGATGATGAAATGAGAAAATCACATCCAAGGGAGGTCCTTTTGGCTTGCTACGGTAAGCAAAGAGATTCAACCCAGGGTCCGGAATGGAGCGAACCCTTGATAAACACCTGTTCAATGAATGAATGAACAAAGAAACGAACGTCTTTGCCACATGTCTTACTACTTATCTCTTATCATTTCAGTAGGTACAAGAACCCAGGGTACCTCTCTTATCTCGTGTATGTGAAACTTACCAAAAGGCAATAGCTAAAAAGTCGGAAAACTTACAACTGATTGGCACAAAGCAAATTTGAAATATAAGTGAGCGTCTATGCTCCTCAAAATATGTGATGGCCACACAGGGAGGTCTAAAGAGGAAGGGCCGCAGGCTGGGGGAGTGAGGAGACCTGATGCTCTGTTAGCATTAATTACGTTTCTGAAGCGTATTCTCAGAAACTTGCTCGGCCTCAGCAAGCGTCAGTTCCCTCATCTGTACAGAAAGACAAATTTTTACCTGTTCACCAACCTGAAATATTTATAACAACTCTCAAATGAGATAACAGATGAGTAAAAACTTTAAAGAGCTAAGAATGGTAGAGACGTGAGCTAACTGACATTTTCTATCTTCCCCTCTTTCTGACATTTCAAACACCTAAAATACATTTAAAAGTTTAAAAATCAATTTAATCTATTTTTTACTGTCTCGAAGTTTCCCGATGCACTCACAAATGACTGCTACATGTTTATTCCCAATGTTCAGTCTGCAAATTTTTTCCTGATCATCTTATAATCCTTCACCAATATTCTGTTCTCCCCCACTTTGCAGGGAAGGATCCTGGGGTACAGAGAGCATCTCAGTCTTGGTAGGGGGAGGAAGTAAGTTAGAAATAGCAAATGAAAAGCAAACTCTTTAGCCTCCAGTCTGAGGCTCAAGTTACAGAGCCAAAAACGACTGTGTCTCTGAAGAGTCACCAGGAAAAAAGTCAGCGCAAAAAAACCCAGCCCACTGGTTCTTGGTTCTCAAGTTCAGGAGGGCATCAGTCAGGTAGAGGCCTTGTTAAAACCCAGAATGCTGTGCCGCCTCCCTGATCCCACCCTGAGTTCTGACTCAGGAAGTTTAGGGTAGGGACTTTCTCCCTCCCTCTCTCTTTCCCTCTCCCCTCCCTCCCTTCCTTCTTTCCTTCTTTCCTTCCTCCTTTCTATCATTCACAGAGTCTCACTCTATTCCCTAGGCTACAGGGCCATGGCCTTAGCCTAGTTCACAGTAACCTCAAACTCCAGGGTTTAAGAGCTCCTCCTGAGTAGTTGAGACTACAAGTGCCTGCCACAATGCCTGGCTGATATTTCTATTTTTACTTGAAATAGAGTCTCCCTCTTGCTCAGGCTGATCTCAAACTCCTGAGCTCAAGCATGTCACCTGTACTGGCCTCCCAGAGTGCTGGGATTACAGATGTGAGCCACCACACCCAGCTGGGTTCTTTATTTCTGTCAAGTTCCCAAGGGATATGCTGGCCTAGAGGTCACACTTTGAGAACCAAACATCTCACTTTCTCAAACATCATCACTTTCTTTGATTCTCCCCAGCAACCCTGTGAGGTGAATATTATTATACCCATTTCACAGATGAGGAAACTGAAGCCCAAAGAATAAGCCTGACTAATTCTAGCATAGTGGTTAACCAAATCAGATTAACCTTCACAAAGTCAGTTAGCCTCTCCATGGCCCATTTTTTTCATTTACTAAAAAAAAATTGTAGTCCAGGCACAGTGGCTCATGCCTGTAATCCCAGCACTCTGGGAGGCTGAGGCAGGTGGATTGCTTGAGCTCAAGAGTTAGAGATCAGCCTGAGCAAGTGCAAAACCCTGTCTCTAAAAACAGCTGAGCATAGAGTCAGGTGCCTGTAGTCCCAGCTACTTGGGAGGCTGAGGCAAGAGAATCACCAAGAATTTGAAGTTGCTGTGAGCTGTGATACCACAGCACTCTACTGAGGGAAACACAGTAAGACTGTCTCAAAAAAGAAAAAAAATGTATTGTCAGAGACCTTGTGAGGATTAAGAAGACATGATGTCTAGGAGATGCATAGCAAAGTCAAAAGCAGGAACAGCCCCAAAACCTCCTTAGTCACAGAACTTGACATTTTGGAGAAAAATCACGCACTGAGAATTCTATACTCTTATTAAGGAATTCCAGACTCACACTTAGCACAGGTCTGCATTCTCATCATTTAATTTTTTGCATGGGAAATTTTTAACCATCATCTTGGCAAAGTACCATCTAAGTATTACTATCTATAGGTTTGGTGTTCTGGTTTGTTTTGTTTTTTTTTTTTTTCACAGATTGGCAGGGGCCAGGGTTGAACCTGCCACCCTCAGTATATGGAGCCAGGTTCATATACTGAGCCACAGGCGCTACCTGGTTCATATACTGAGTTACAGGCGCTACCTGTAACTACTGAGCCACAGGCGCTACCTGGTTTTTTGTTTTGTTTTGTGTTTTAATTAGTGAGAATTACTGAAAATTACTTAGAATTGTTTTTCGAAGAAATTCCCAAACTGTGGTATATGTATACCATGGACTATTCAGCCATAAAGAAGATGGAGACTTTACATCTTTCGTATCAACCTGGATGGAGTTGGAACACATTCTTCTTGGTAAACTATCACACAGCAAGTATCCAATGGACTCAATACTAATATTAAGCCAGTAGACGAACTAATACGCTCCCACAAGAGAGGAAAAACTCAATTTAATTCAAGCTGGGGGGAGGGGAAAGGGAGGGTAGGAGAGGGGATGGGTGTGCTCTCACCTAACGGGCATAATGTAGGGGTATATGGCACACCTCCTGGGTGTGGGACACAACTACAACAGCAACTCTACCTAACAAATGCAAACATTGTCACCTAGTTGTACCCCTATATTAATCTAAATTTTAAAAAACAATTTAAAAAAAAGGAAAAGAAATTCCCTTATGTGCTATGAGGGGTTGGTGATGGTGAGTGGGGGGAGGGTGTGAAGGTGGAGAATTATTATGAACAGATTGAATATTTCTTGCTGAGACAACAGTTAACTAGATAGACAATGTTCCCTACAACATGATACAAAGTTAAGTTGGAGACTAATGCGAACACATCTCCTGCTTTTGTGTAAGGATTTCTGATTTGGCGTTCAGAGGATTCAGGCATTCTGATTTCTATATTTAGAAACCCAGGGCTTTTTGGTATGCTACAAATCATGCCGAGGCAAGACTAATTGTAAGCACTTGTACTTAAAAATTAGTTTCAAGAATAAGAACCTTTAGAGGTTTCCATATTGTATTCCACTAGAGTATCATTAAGGGAAGCAATTACTTATCAGGATATACTCAAAACAACTTTATTGCATTCGGAGGAAATAATGGGAGTTGTCTGTCTAAATTACTAGGCAGGGGCCCTGGAAATCACTTAGCATAATTCTTGGCATAAGGCAGGCAGGCAGTAAGTGGAACAGGGGCTCACACGGATGAGCACATGGCATGTATTGGGGCTTGCATATACCACGACCTTTAGTCTTCCTGTTAAGCCCTGAAGTAGGTGTGGCTCTCTTCAGGTGCAGCTGAGGAAATAGACACACCCAGCAGTCTGGGGGATGTTCACTGGGTCCTCAGGGAAGTGGGTGGGGAGTGGAGTTCAAATGCTTGATGCCAAAGGCAATTCTCTTTCTCCCACCCGAAGCTCTTTCCTTCTCTCCTTCTTTCCTTTTGATCTTCCTTCCTTCATCAAGCTCTTGTCACAGATACCCGAAGTCTTTGTAAATGCCAGGCAATGACCAACATCAGCAAAGTATACCCATCTTATGGATCAATTCATAGTAGGAAAAAGTGATCCCTCAAAACCATCCCCCAAAAGTTCCAGAGTAGAATATGGAATGTATGTCTGAATCCTGTCCCTCAGCCTGCAGCCATAAGCACCAGGGAGTGCTGCCGAGGATCCTTTATTTAGAAAAACAAGGTGTGTGTGTGTGTGTGTGTGTGTGTGTATGTGTGTGTGTAGACAACAGTCCCAGAACAGTCCATCCCCCAGGGCCAAGGTTCCCAGCACAGTGCGAACCAGCTGCTCAAGGTGACAGAGAGATACATGAGAAGAAAATCTGGTCTTGCTTCCGATCTGAATTACAGACGTACCTGGAAAGAGAAGTCGGGTGCTTATGCCCAATTATTTGCTGCCTAATGCTACAATTGCCAAATAAAAATAAACAAACAAAAGTAAAACACCCTTTGATTTATTAGAGTATGACGAGACCCAGAACAATAAAAAGGGCCCATTGAGATCTTTCTTTACATGGTCCCAAATCTCCAGTTTTCTTTCTCTTCTATTTATTCCTATTTCTTTCCCTGGTCCTTTTCCTCCAGGCCTCTTTCCTCCTATTTTTTTCTGTTATCTACATTCTTTTCTCATCTCTCTGTCCCTCTCTGCAAGGATTTTCCCCTTCATCTCCCGAGAACTTTTTTTCACTGGTATTTTATGTCTGGTTCCAAGTGGAGATGTCAGGGATGGAGAGGGCACACGGTCATTTAGGACCCACTGATCTATTCTTCTCTTCCACAACTGGAAAGAGACAGGGATGGTGAAGGGCCCTCAGGCAGGGGCATTTCCTACTGAAATGAACGCTGAAAATTGAACCCAGGAGCTCATTTTAAATGCAATATGGAAACCAGATTTTTTTTCAGGGATTTTTTTTCTAATTATAAAAGCAACAAATATTTTTTTTTTTTTTGAGACAGAGCCCCAAGCTGTCCCCCTGGATAGAGTGCTGTGGTATCACAGCTCACAGCAACCTCCAACTCCTGGGCTCAAGCGAGTCTCCTGCCTCAGCCTCCCCAAGTAGCTGGGACCACAGGCACCAGCCACAACGCCCGCCTGTTTTTTGGTTGCAGCTGTCATTGTTGTTTGGCGGGCCCGTGCTGGATTCGAACCCGCCACCTTAGGTGTATGTGGCTGATGCCTTAGCCACTTGAGCCACAGGCACCAAGCCACAACAAATATTTATTAAAAATACAGAAAAATAGGGGCAGTGCCTGTGGCTCAAAGGAGTAGGGCACTGGCCCCATATGCCAGAGGTGGCAGCTTCAAACTCAGCCCTGGCCAAAAACTGCAAAAAAAATACTGAAAAATATAAAGAATAGAGTCATCACCCATTCTTATTATAGTATGTAAACAATTACTATT
>CAUYQV010048492.1:0-36589 GCA_963574575.1 Galagoides demidoff
GATGCCTGTAGCTCAGTGGTTATGGTGCTGGGCACATGCGCCAAGGCTGGTGGGTTCAAACCCAGCCCGGGCCAGCTAAACAACAATGACAATTGCAACAACAACAACAAAAATAACCGGATGTTGTGGCGGGCGCCTGTAGTCCCAGCTACTTGGGAGGCTAAGGCAAGAGAATCACTTACGCCCAAGAGTTTGAGGTTGCTGTGAGCTGTGACACACAGCACGGTAGAGAGGGCAAGATAGCGAGACTCTATCTCAAAAAAAAATGTGTATACATTTTTGGGCAATCCTATGTAGTATTATCTTCATTTGCTTTATCAGCCCTCCACCCTGAGGGCAGGTAGAGATGACTAACTCGTTGGAAACAGGCCTAGAAAGGAGCTCTGTGGCCCCCATATGCCCTGTCTTATTGAGCACTGGACACATTTCAGGTACTTTAAGTGTATTTATCTTTAATCCTCCTAAAAACTTTCAGGTGGGTTTTACAGAGAGGGAAAATGAAGCTAAGAAAGTCTAAATAAAGTTGCCCAAAGGCACACAGCCAGCCGGTGAGCAGTAGTGCAGAGATGAAGCTTGTGTACATCAGGCTCTTCCAGTCTGCACCATGACCCCTGCCCATCTGCTGACTACCTAGTATATGCCCAGCACGAAAGGTCCCCTTGGGTGTTATCAACAGTGAAGAGGTAGAAAAAAACCAAACATGTATATTAATTATGTCAGGTAGCAGTCAATGGTAAGCAAAATTAGGATTAGGCTCACAGGGGTCAGAGAATGTCAAGCATGCTATTTTAGAGAGGTTGGTCAGGGAAAGCACTCTGCTAAGGTGGCATTTGAGCAGAAACCTAAAGGAAGTAAGAGAGTAGGGCCTGTACCCATGTGAGTGTTCCAGGTAGAAGATCCCTAAGGCAGGAGTGTTTTCAACCTGTTCAAGGTACAGCAGAGAGGCCAGTGTGGCCAGGCAGGGGAAATGAGGCCAGAGAGATAACAGGCTGGTCCCATAGGGCCTTGCAGGGCATGATAATAAATCTGGGTTTTATTCTGAGTGAGAGGGAAAGACACTGGAAGGCTTTCAGCTAATATATGACATAAGCAAACTTATGTTTTGAAAAACATTATTTTTCCTGTTGGGAGAGAACAGATTGTGAGGCTAGAAGAAGACAAAGGTAGCAAAACCATTCAGGAGGCTACTGGAGTTGGCCTGGTGAGAGGTGATGGAGATGGTGACAAGGCTGGGGTGATGGAGCTGGTAGGAAGTGGCCAAATGCTCTGTATTTTCAAGCAAGAACTGACTGACAGGATTTGCTGATTAACTAACTATGGGATTTAAGTTAGAGGAGCTAAGGATAACTCCTGAAGTTTTGGCTTAAGCAATTGTATAGACCAAATTCTCATTACTCAGATGGGAAAGACTGCAGGAAGGAGAGGCTGGGCTGGGGAATCCAGAGCTCTGCTTTAGACGTGTTGGCTTTAAGTGTCAGTGACACATCCAAGTGCACCTGGGATGTGGATAGTGGGTTTGAAAGTCTGAGACCCGGCTTGGCGCCTGTGGCTCAATCGGCTAAGGTGCCAGCCACATACACCTAAGGTGGCGGGTTCGAATCCCCAGCCCAGGCCCGCCAAACAACAATGATGGCTGCAACCAAAAAATGGTTGGGCGTTGTGGCGGGCACCTGTGGTCCCAGTTACTTGGGAGGCGGAGGCAGGAGACTCGCTTGAGCCCAGGAGTTGGAGGTTGCTATGAGCTGTGATGCCATGGCACTCTACCCAGGGGGATAGCTTGAGGCTCCATCTCAAAAAAAAAAAAAAAAAAAATTTCAGTCTCAACAAATAGCAAGTGAAATTGAGAAGGGGAAAAGGTATGCATAGTATTGAAAAAAGACCCTGCAGGAAAAACATTTGAAAAAGACATGCAGGATCACAAGGGAAATCTTCAAAAACACTCCTGAGAGAAATTAAAGATGAGCTAAATAAGAGGAGGAAATGCAGCATGTCCTTGGGACTGGAAGACTCAGAGCTGTGAAGGCATCAACTCTCCACAAACCACAGCACAAATCAGAGTTCAGCAGGCTTTTGGTTTTGTTTTAGAAACTTGATTTTGTTGTTGTTGTTGTTGTTGTTGTTGTTATTGTTGACACAGAGTCTCACTCAGTTGCCCTGGAGTTGAGTGCATGCATCACAGCTCACAGCAACCTCAAACTCTTGCACTAAAGGGATCCTCCTGGTTCAGACAGTCCTGAGTAGCTGGGACTACAGGTGCCCACCGCAACGACTTTTTTCTTTCATGTTTGCAAGTTATTTATTTTTTTATTAATTTTTCTTACTTATACATGTGTATATTAGGTTTCCACTTTTGCCTTTACAGAATTAAAAAGGCTAAATGTAATGACAATAACAATATTTAACTAAGGACTGAGAACAAAAGCTTCATAAAGAACGAATGAAGATAAATACATTCAGAAAAGAAATCAGACAATTGCTGCAACATAATAATAGTAATAATGCAAAGAAAGTAACATTCACATTGTCAGATAGAAGTACGTCTATTATAGGATACTTTGATCAGTTAACTTCTTTTGTTTTTTCCAAAGTCTCAAAAAAATAGACAACTAATATTTATAAATGAAAGTAACAGATAATTTCAAAAAAAAGATCATGCCAAATCTTATAGACAATAGAAAAAGAAATGCTTCAAAATCATTCTACTTAATCTGGATACACCTGATATTAAAACTGGAGAAAAGGGTAGCTCCCGTGGCTCAAGGAGTAGGGCGCCAGCCCCATATGCTGGAGGTGGTAGGTTCCAGCCCTGGCCAAAAACTGTAAAAAAAAAAAAAAAAACTGGAGAAAATATATTATTATAAAGGGGAAATTACAAACATATTTCATATTTTTTTCTTACTTTAAGAGGCAGGGTCTCACTGTTGCTAGTCTTGGACTCCTAAGGTCACGCAATCTACCCACCTTGACCTCCCAGAGTGCTAGGATTACAGGTATGAGCCACCATGCCTGGCCCTATTTTAGAAAACTCACAAGCTATTACCAAACTTTCTATGAAAATGCAAAAAGAACCAAGAATACTCAAAATATTCTTGAAGGAGGAGAGAGGCCATGATGTGATATGAGCAGCCTCCATGGCTCCAAGGGCAAGGCAGTAACCCAGGGTAGGCAGGCAGAGGCAGCCCCCCTTACAGCAGGGGCAGCCATTTTACCAAATGGTGCTGTGGCCATTATCTACACAGAGAAAGAATTAAACTTGAACTCAACCACACATTCTCAGCAGATTATAAGCTGGACAGCAGATATCCCATGACAGGTAAAACCAAGAAGTGTCTCCAGGTATTTTAGGAGAATATATTCAAGTCCATGTGCCAGTAGGTCTTGCATAAAATACTTTTGGCATTTTCCTCATCTTTATTGTTGATATTTGAGGAATCCTGAAGACTGGTTTAAACAAAATTGTGACAGGGTGCTGTGGTTCACTCCTATAATCTCAGAAGTTTGGAAGGCAAGGGAAGGATCGCTTGAGCCCAGGAGTTTGAGGCCAGCCAAAGCATGATCCTGTCTCTAAAAAAAAAAAAAAGTTTTGTTTTGTTTTGAGACAGAGTTTCACTCTGTCCCTCTGAGCAGAGTGCCATAGCATTATAGCTCACAGCAACCTTAAACTCCTGGGCTCAAGTGATTCTCTTGCTTCATCTTCCCTAGTAGGTGGGACTACAGGTGCCTGCCATGAAGCCAGCTAGTTTTTCTACTTTTATTATTATTTTTATTTCAGGTTAATGTGAGGGTATAAACAACTAGGTTTCAATGTTTGCCTTTGTTATGTAAAGTCCCTCTTGTAGTTATGTCTTGCACCCAAGAAGTGTGCTATATACCCTTACATTGTACCCATTGAGAGCACATCAATCCCCCACCCTTCCATCTTGCTTCAAATTGAGTTTTTCTCTTGTGTGGACATGTATTAGATCGTCTACTGGCTTCGTAATAGTACTGAGTATATTGGATACTTGCTTTTCCATTCTTGTGATACTTACACTAAGAAGAATGTGTTTCAACTCCATCCAGGTCAATACAAAAGATGTAAAGTCTTCATCTTTTTTATGGTGGAATAATAGTCCATTGTATACATATACCACAGTTTGTTAATCCATTCCTGGGCTGGTAGACATTTAGGTTGTTTCCACATATTGGCTAGTCTTTTTATTTTTAGTAGAGATGGGGGGTCTCACTCCTGCTCATGCTGGTCTTGAACTTGTGAACTCAAGCAATCCTCCTCCCTTGGCCTCCCAGAGTGCTAAGACTGATTACAAGCATGAGCAACTGGGTCTGTCCTAAAACATTAAAAGAGAATGAAAACTGGTGGGAAACTTAGACACACACTTGTTGAAATACAAGAATCCAAATGGCCCAGAAACCACTAAAAAATGCTGTCTCACTGGTAATTGAGAACACTGATGTTTGCCATCCGAACTAAATGTGAACAGAAATGTCAGCAAGGATATGGCCTGGCAGAGTAAGGACCCTTTTAGGGAAGTGTAGGCCTCACCTACTGAGAAGACACACCCTAGTCCCAACCAGGCCATTTAGTTTTGCTCCAACAGAACGTCTGAGCTACTAGAAGTGGCTCCAAGCTGCAGAGGAGCTACAGATCCAGCAGTGCCAAAATGGGCTGGACGTATGAAAGTAGCAATGATGAGGACGTGCCTGTGCTTCACAACATGGCTGTACCCCACTCCTATGCCCCACTCCTGAACCTCACTCCTGCACCTGCCTCAACAACAGTTACGTGAGGATTAAAAACAGGCAGAACTACACTGCTCAGAGGAATACTTAGGTGACAAAACCAGAAAGAGAAACTGGGTAAGTGACCAACCTAGAGTTGAGACAGGCTGCCTATGGGGAGCCACGCTGGTCACTGGGGTGGTGGTGACAGGGTATTCTCTTTGGAACCCAGTGGGCCGGACATTTGTGTGCACATTCCTTAGTGCATTGCAGGATTTAAGAGGTTTAAAAACATATAACCTAGTTGCCAAAATCTTGTTAAGCCTGCCCTGCCACACAGAGTTTGACCTGTGTTTCAGAGATTCCTGTCCCCCACCTCCAAAGTGAAATGTCAATAATTTTAACACCCCTTCTCCAACACACAGAGGGGCTCCAGCCTCAGCTACAGGGAGGGCCCCAAACAGGGACCTTTCCCTGGGGCCCTGCTGAGTCTGCACTTTCCCTATGTAAACTTCCCTGCAGGTCTCTGGGCGTGGACTTTCTCCCTTCAGATCTATAATTTCTCAGAAGAGAAGCTGAGAAATGACCTGGAAATGATCGATTCTCGATAAAGGGAAGGAGAAGCATGTCCTCAGCACCAGCACGTGGGACCTGTCAACAGGATGCCCCCCCCCGCCCCGCCCCACCACAACCTACCTGCTCTGCTCCCATACATGCCTCTCTTCTGGTTCCTTCCAGTACCTTCTGTGAACAAACATTCCCACTCCCAGGCAGAGCAAAGGGACTGGTAGGCAAAACCTTTTGACAGCCAGAAGAGGATCCTCCAGGGACGTGGAGGGGACAGGTAGGCAGGATGATAGCCAGGCCCAACCTGCTCAGACCTGAAAGGAGGCAATAATTGGGTAGGGTTTGAGCAGGACAAGAGGGTCCAGGGACAGGTGGGAGGGGCCAGGACCTTCCTGGCATGAGCAGCTTCTTTGCCTGCCTGGCCCAAGGGAGACCACAGATCAGCCCAGGCCCCCCAGCCTCCCCACTTTCTGGGAGGATGGTACTGGGGAAAGCAAACACAGGGCAGCTACGGGCCTGCCAGGTATTCCTAGAAGAGGCTGGGGCTAGGGCAGTGGCCAGACACAAGCTGACCCTGAGGTCACAGAAGGCTGAGGCAGGCCTGGGCCCTGGGCAGCTCCTGGACCCAGAAGCCCAAAAGGGGACCCCACCCAGGCTTTATGAAACTCTAGGGGGAGCAGGAGGGCAGCATGTGGGCACACAGGTGGGCCACAGGGGAACATGGTGGTGCCTGCTGATCCCCTAGTGACTGTGTAGGCTGAGAGCAGACCACCAAGACCCTGCAGCAGTCTGAGAAGTCCCTGTTCTGAGTGGGAACAGGTGAAGCCTTAGGTTCCCCAAACCTGCCTCAAGCTCCAGCCCCTGTAAGGCCACTCCCAGGAGCACTCCTACCCCTACCTGGCTACCAGCCTGCCCCAGCCAGCTCTGCAAAGGAATGGGTGGAGGACTGGCCACCCAGACCCTGAAGGTGGCTTTGGGTGCACTCTCCCCAGTAGTGGTACTGGCCACCCGGCACGAGGGGGTTAATGAAGCCAGGGCCAGCTGGGCTGGGCCTGCGGCCACAGGCACTGACTGCCCTGCAGTGGGGACGTCCCGAGGGCAGAAGCAGCCGGCACAGCAGACGTGTTCACCCACTGTAGCCTGCAGCCCGCTTTGCATGCACAATGGCCCTGAAGAAAGGTGAGCTTCTCCTGAGCGTCCGTGTCACTTGCTCTGGGGGTGGCCAGCCTGTGACCCTGAGCCTGCTGAGGCCAGGGCCAGGGCTGGGGCCGGGGCCAGGGTCAGCCCTTAGAAAAGATCGGCATGGCTTACCTCTAGGGGCCTGGGGGGACTCCAGGGGCCTGCAGCTGTAAATATGCTGCTGGGGTGGGAGGGGACATGTCTGGGGCTTACAGCAGATATCTCCATTCCCTCTCCTACCTTCTCTCCTATCCCTGTGGGCCTAGGAGATGGGGCAGGCAGGGATAGGGGAGCTTTCAGCCCTGGGAGTGAGGAGGTGCCCCTCACAGCCCAAGCTGTGGGCCTCGTCCAGGCCCATTTTCAGCCAGGCCCACTGCCCTTCAGCCGCTTGGTCTTCTGGTAGGGCCTACCCCACGTTGGTGGGGGGTGGCACCTCAATGCCCCCTCCTCTATGGGAAGTCCCCCAGAGGCCTGGGCTGGAGCTATAGTGCTGTCCCTCCTTCACAGCTAGGCTGCAAGGGCCCCTGGTGCTGCTCTGCCCCATCCTAGGGGCCTAAGCTCTCTGGGGCTGGGGTGGCACTGTATTGTGGGGGGCCAGTGTCCAGCAGGTAAGGTTTGGGGATGTCACTGGCAAGGCTGCTGCCAGGTTGCTGCAGGGTGGTGATCTAGAGTCTGCCCCAAGATGTGCTGGGGAGCAGGCAGGTGAGTATACCCCAGTATGTGGGCCTAACCAAGGCAGAGGGTGCCTGGCTCACCAGGAGCAACAAGTGGATACCCCATCCAGACCTGCTCCAGAAAATTCCAAAAGGGCCTGAGCTCAGCTGACACCTTAGGTCCTTCCCCTTTCTCCAGATCAGTATAGCACCCTGGCCTGGCTCAAGCCTCTGTCCCAGGAGTATAGACTGCCAGAGAGTGTAATAGCCACGTGGCCTGGGTGAGGCCAAGCCCTTGGTCTTCTCTGCCACAAGACAGGGACGCAGCCCCACTGGGTCCATGGTGGAAAATGCAAAGTCAGCATTTGAGCAGAGGACACAATTTACCTGGGTGACTGTGTGTCTCAGTTCCTATTGCTGTGGACCTGGGGAAGTTTGGTGTTGTGCTCACTCAGGCAGACCGGGGCCTCAGGGCTCATGTTCTGAACCCTTCTTGGTGCCGCCACCTCAAGCCTGTCTCCCCACAGGAGGGCTGGCCCTGGTGGTGCTGCTAGTATACTGGGCAGCGCTGGGTCACCAGTGCCCCACAGTCTGTACCTGCAGCTATGACGACTACTCGGATGAGCTCAACGTCTTCTGCAGTGCAAGGAACCTCACACAGCTGCCTGATGGGATTCCTGACAGCACCAGGGCCCTGTGGCTCGATGGCAACAACCTGTCCTTTATCCCCCCAGCGGCCTTCCAGAACCTCTCTAGCCTGGACTTCCTCAACCTGCAGGGCAGCCAATTGGGCAGCCTGGAGCCACAGGCGCTGCTGGGGCTGCAGAGCCTGTACCACCTGCACCTGGAGCGGAACCAACTTCGCAGCCTGGCAGCCCGCACTTTTACATACACTCCCGGCCTGGCCTCTCTCAGCCTCAACAACAACCTCCTCAGCAGAGTGGAAGAGGGCCTCTTTGAGGGGCTCACCAACCTCTGGGACCTCAACCTCGGCTGGAACAGCCTGGCAGTGCTTCCTGACACTGTGTTCCGGGGCTTGGGCAGCCTCCGAGAGCTAGTACTGGCCGGCAACAGGTTGGCCTACCTGCAGCCAGCGCTTTTCTGTGGCCTCAGTGAGCTGCGTGAGCTGGACCTGAGCAGGAACCTGCTGCGAAGTGTCAAGGCCAATGTCTTCGTGCAGCTGCCCAGGCTGCAGAAGCTCTACCTGGCCCGCAACCTCATCACAGCTGTGGCCCCAGGCGCCTTCCTGGGCATGAAGGCGCTACGCTGGCTGGACTTGTCTCACAACCGTGTGGCTGGCCTCCTGGAGGACACATTCCCGGGCCTGCTGGGCCTGCATGTCCTGCGCCTCTCCAACAATGCCATCACCAGCCTGCGGCCCCGTACCTTCAAGGACCTGCACTTCCTGGAGGAGCTACAGCTCGGCCACAATCGCATCCGGCATCTGCCTGAGAAGGTGTTTGAGGGGCTGGGCCAGCTGGAGGTGCTGACACTCAATAACAACCAGATCCAGGAGATCAAGGCGGGCGCCTTCCTTGGCCTCTTCAATGTGGCTGTCATGAACCTCTCTGGCAACTGTCTTCAGAACCTTCCAGAACAGGTGTTCCAGGGCCTGGGCAAGCTGCACAGCCTGCACCTGGAGCACAGTTGCCTGGGCCGCGTCCGCCCACACACCTTCACTGGTCTCTCAGGGTTGCGAAGGCTCTTCCTCGGAAACAATGGCATCTCCGATATAGAGGAACAGAGCCTGTGGGACCTGCACGAGCTCCTGGAATTGGACCTCACTTCCAATCAGCTCACACATCTGCCCCGCCGGCTCTTCCAGGGTCTCAGCAAACTGGAGTTCCTGCTCCTCTCTCGCAACAGACTGGCAGAGCTGCCCCCAGAGGCCCTGGGCCCCTTGCAGCGGGCCTTGTGGCTGGACTTCTCACACAACCACCTGGAGGCACTGGCCAATGGCCTCTTCTCAACACTGGGGAGGCTGCGCTACCTCAGCCTCAGGAACAACTCCTTGCGGACTTTTGTGCCGCATCCTCCGGGCCTAGAGCGCCTGTGGCTTGAGGGAAACCCCTGGGACTGTAGCTGCCCCCTCAAGATGCTCCGTGATTTTGCCCTGCAAAACCCCAGCGCTGTGCCCCGCTTCATCCAGGTGGTTCCTGAGGGGGACGACTGCCAGCCCACTGTGTACACCTACAATAACATCACTTGTGCCAGTCCCCCTAGTGTTGTGGGACTTGACCTGCGGGATGTCAGTGAAGCCCATTTTGCTCACTGCTGACCTGGGCTCCCTACCTGCCTCTCTTTGGCCAGACACTGCCCTGTGCTCAGGACAGGTCCTTACTATCATCCTCAGGGGCTTGACAGGCACACAGGCCCACACCGTCCACTTCCTGAAGGATGGTCCAGGGGCTGTGCCGGCATGGGTTGAGGACTTGAGGGCCTGAAGGGGTGGGGATGGAGATGGGGGTGTAGGTAGACACACAGCTTCCCTGCTGTCATCAATTAAAGGAAGGTGACCTAACAAACCAGTGTGTGACCCACAGCATTTGACCTGTGCCCTGCCCCTCATGCCCTCCCTTGCCCACATCAACCTGTGCCCCAGCGAACCCTCCTGGTCTTCTAGGTCAGGGGTCCTCCAACTTTTTAAATAGGGGGCCAGTTCACTGTCCCTCAGACCTTTGGTGGGCCGGACTGCAGGCCCCAGGACAAGTCAGTTGTTAAGCAGGACAGGCAGGGGTGGCAAAAACACCCGGTGGGTCGGATAAATGTCCTAAGCGGGCTACCTGTGGCCCGCAGGCTGTAGTTTGAGGACGCCTACTCTAGGTTGTCCCTTGGGCCCCTACCCAGGATGCCTGGCCCCAACTGAGGAATGACAGGCACTTCCTCAGGTCCTCCGTGAACCTTAGACCTTGTCTCTCCTTTTTGGAATGTTGTCCTGAGGACTGGGCAGTGTCCCTGTCCTGGCACTGGGGCACAGTGGAGGTGGTGACCAGTACACATTCTGCAGTTTCCACCCTTCTCTTCCTCAAGGAAATGCCATCTGTAGACGCAGGTGCACCTCCACCACAGTCCCACTGGGGTCCAGGTCCCTTGGAGAGAACACCACACCACACACCCATCTGCTTTCCAGAAGTTTTCCTTTGTAGTCTTACTAGGAAACAGGACACGAACAAGTCCTGGGACTCTCAGTTCACTCTCAAACTCACCTCTTCTGGTCTTAGCTACTCCCCCACCAGGGTCTGCACTCCTCTGTGCAGGGGCAGCTCTATTATGGCTGACACCCATGTACAGCTTCCTCTGGTATCTTACGGCCTCCCCCAACTCCCACGACACAAGAAGCAAACGCATCCTCACCTGGGCCTCCAGGGGCTTTTCAATAGCATTTATGGAAGTGACTACTGAGGACAGAAAGTTCTAAAAACATCTGACTTGTGCTCATGGCAACAGACACCTTTAATAGCAGGTTCCTCTAGTTACAGGACACATCTGAGGTCATTTTACCATCTTACAGGACGCTGCCCACTCCCCCTGTTAATACACACACATCACCCATTGGCCCTTGGGATGTGGGGAGCCTAAGTTTGGCTGAGGGCTTTGTGAACATGGGCACTCAGCTGCCAGGAGCAGCTTGTCCCTCTGGGGGAGACAGGAAACAGGAATGTGATGAGAGCTGGGAAGATGCCCGGGGCTTGGAGTCCTACACCACCAGTCTCTCAGCTGTACATCGTGAGAGAGCATCCAAGCCTCGGTGCCATAGGCTCTAGCAGCCACAGGCCGGCCTCAGCTTGGCCAGGTGTTCTGGTAACATAGTGGAGACATCTCTGAGAACAGAGCCAGGCCCTGGCATTGTCTCCAAGCCCTCTGTTCCAGGAATGTCCTTCAAAGCTTGTGAGGAGATGGCTGCTGGGCTACTTCAGTCAGGAGGGCTGAGCAGGGGTAGCATCCAGAATCTTCTGGGCTATGGAGGTGAGTACAGGAAATGCAGGGCTCTTGGGGAACTCCTGTATGAAGTCACGGCCTTCCTCAAGGCTCCTGGCCAGCTCAGGGTCCAGGGGCACAGAGCCTGCGGAGACAGTAGAGGCTGAAGAAGAGGAAGTACCATGTGGCCCCAGGACAGGCTCAGTAACAAGCAGTGGACACCCCTACCTCCAACCCCACTGGCTGCTCTCACAGCTGAGCCCTGCTGCCTTCACAGTCATATCTAAGAGGAACACAGGCAGGCACTGGGACTGGGCACCCTAGATAGCAGGTTCCCAGCACCATAGGCTGGAAGAGGGTTGGCCCCCTATCTTGTGTGTCCACTGTGTAGCCGCTGCTCAAAACCTGAGCTGCTTTGTTTGGCCTTAATTCCCAAAGATGGGCGATAGCTCATAGCCAGCACCTTCTACGATGTGAGAAAGACAAGAGAAAATTGGCACTTGGTGGGCACAGGTGAGTTAGACCTGCCCAGAGCACAGGCCCCGGGAGGAAAAACCAGGACCCAAGGTACCCTGGCTCTGGTCACTCACCTAAGAAGGGGACTCCAGCATGCCTGGCCAGCTCCTCTCCACCACCTCTGGAGAAGACACTGGTGCACTCCTAGGAGACAGGTTATTGAGGACCCAGCTCATGGATGGCCTCCCACACAAGCAGGCCTAGGGAGCTACCAGCTGGTGCGGCATCCCCTTAGCCTTCACTGGTCACTAACTGCCCTGGAGTTGACACTGGTTTCCTTGAGGCCTGTACCCCTGCCGGCCCACCCCACATCACCCCAATGAGTTCCCGTGACTCACTGCACAGTGTGGGCAGGTGAAGCCGCTCATATTCTCCACGATCCCCATCACCTGCAGGCCTGTCTTCCTGCAGAAGGTCAGCTCCCGCCTCACATCCCCCACAGATACTGCCTGCAGAGTGAGACAAGACCTGGCCAATCAGCCACAACCTAGCTGGGACATCTCAGCAGGAGGATGGCCAGGCTGGGCCCAGTGGGGAGAGACCACACACAGGGGACAGAATGGTGCTGCCAACAGTACCTGAGGTGTGGTGACCACAAGGGCCCCGAGGGGCTTGTAGGGGCGCAGGGCTTCCACAGTGGCCATGTGTTCATCAGAGGTCCCGGGGGGCGTGTCCACGACCAGGTAGTCCAGCTGCCCCCAGGCCACATCAGACACAAACTGCTTTATCAGTGCTACAGGGAAGGGTGTCAGGATGGAGCCAGGCTTGTGCCATGCTTACAAGTCAGGCAGGGGGGCCCTAACCCATCGAGCCGCCCCTGACCCCAAGATTCTCAGAAGGCCCTGGCCACCACCTGCAGCAGGATTAGGTGGGCTGCTGCAGCAGCCCTGGGCAGGGTGTAGGACACAGCAGAGAGGCAAAACTGCCCCACTTCACACACAGCTTCTCTCCAGCACTCACACCGGCTGCCCCTCAGGGCCAGCTAATCCTCCCAAGGTCTCAGCTCAAAACGTGGAGCCCAAACCTGTCAGGGTGTGTCTGTGCCCACACCCAGTACTCAAGCCCTGAGAGGAGGCAGTGGAACACCTGGCTGGCGTGTCCCAGAAGCAGCCATCTTTCCTGAGCTTGTTTCTCATGCACAGCAGCCTCTCCCTGCAATCAGAGGGGGGTCTAATGCCACCTGTTCCTCAAGACAACCTCAGGACCATCATTACCATGATCCCCTTCAACACTGAGGGTCCTCAGATCTCTGCATGCCACAGATCCAGGTCTGAGCAGATCCTGACACCCCCTGCCCAGGAGACAGGGGTGTTGCTGACAGTCTCTTAGTAATGCTGACTAGGCGAGAGCCACTTGCCATCTCTTAGGCCCATCTCAGGCCCTGCTCAGAGACTGCCATTTGGGTGTCATGGACATAACACAAAGGTCCTCAGACACAAGCCTGACTGCTCAGCAGGGAGCAAGGGAAGTGTTTCCACAGGGGGAGATGGAGAGGCCAGATGGACACTTTCTGACTTTACCAGGAAGCAGCAGCTGTGCAGGAGGGACAGTGTCTTGCTGTCACCCAGGCTAGAATGCCATGGTGCATCAAAGCTCAGCATAACTTGAACTCCTGGGCTCAAGGGATCCTCTCACCTCAGCTTCTTGAGTAGCTGGTTCTACTGGTGTGTGCTACCACCCCTGGCTTCTTCTGAGGACTACTACCTGAGCACTGAGGGGTCCAGCTGAGTGAGGCCAACAGCAACCACCCCCACCTGATTGTTACCATTCTTCTTGGGGCCCCTCCACACCAACGCGTCATCCGGCTTCTGCAGCAGGAACCCCACAGACATGAGGGAGATGCTCTGCTCCTTATCCACAAAGACAGGCACCCAGCCACTGTCACACTGGTGCACAGCCTTGCCCTGTGCCTGGAGCATGCGGGGGATGCTAGGGCCACACAGGTCTACATCGAGGATTCCCACCTGTAAGGAGGAAGCAGTCCTGAGGGCAGAGGACATGTGCCTAGTCTCTGTCCCCCAGCACCAGGCAAGAGCACTCACCTTCTTGCCTGTGTGGCGCAGAGCCAGGGCCAGCTCTGTGGAGATGGTGCTTTTCCCGACACCTCCCTTTCCTGAGAGCACGAGGATGATGTGCTGAACACCAGCCAGGTTACCAGACTCTGTTATAAACATGGACAGGCCAGGTTCTCCTGAGTGCCTTGCCTCTCTGCCCACTCTGTGCTGTGAGCCCAGGCTCAGGCTCATGGCCAGACCCAATGCAGCCCCGGTCCTGTCTTCCTGGCATAGCAAATATCTCCGTGGAAGGTCTTCCAGCAGCCTGACCTGACGGGATCCTCTATCCCCCCTGTGCCCTGCACCAATGAGGACGAGTGCCCCAGCTGGACCTATTCTTTACAGCAAGGTGTGCACAGGTTCTTGCACAAGCATGTGCACCAGCTTGCATACACAGGCAGTACAATCCTGCCAGCTCCCTGTCAACATTAATGGGAAATAGGTGAAGTGAACAGGACCTGCAAACAGGATGACGGTACCTCAGTGCCCTCCGCCAGCCCATTCTCCTAGGGTCAGAGGAGGCATTGGCCCTAGGCTTCCAGTTCTCAGGAGTACACAAACCTGTCATGATCCTTACTGGCTCACAGCCACATTCTTGGCCCCTGTAGGGGACCTTATGAAACCTGAGCTGATGAGAGCTGACACAAGATGCAACAGTGTCCTTGGCCACTCCCCTCCCCCACAGGTCCTGGTCCTCAGTCTTAGTCCCTCCCAACCATTCTGGCCCACCTCCTCTTCCTTCCAATAGTCTGCAATGCAGCCAAGTGCATTCACAGCCTCTCAGGTGCTGCTGCCTGTATGGAAACCACCCTCAGCACTCTGTAAGTCCCCATCACCTCTGGAGGAGTCCTCAGAAGGGAAATTATGAGTGATTCAACAAATGATGCATAAATACTGTCCCTGCTCCACCTTTTTTTTTTTTTTTGAGACAGAGTCTCACTATGTCACCCTCGATAGAGTTCTGTGGTGTCATAGCTCACAGTAACCTCAAACTCTTGGGCTTAAGCTATTCTCTTGCCTCAGCCTCCCTAGTAGCTGGGACTACAGGTGCACGCCACAATGCCTAGCTATTTTTTGGTTGCAGTTGTCACTGTTGTTTAGCAGGCCCAGGGTGGGCTCGAACCTGCCAACCTTGGTATATGTGGCTGGCACCCTACTCACTGAGCTATGGGTGCCGAGCCCTGATATACCTTCCAAGGGCAGGTTCAAAGGCCTCCAAATCTGAAGCCTCCCACTAAGAACTCACAGGGAACCAGGCTCAGCTTTCAGGCAAGTCCTTGTCACAGGTGCGGTAAAGCACCTGCCCTAAGTCTTTGGGTGACACAGAAAGAGCATCCTTCCCACCAGCATTAACATAGAATGCAGAGATCATGGCCTCACAGTCACCTGTGGCAATCAACAGGTTGTTATTTAAAACACTTAAACAGGTTTGGCGTCTGTGGCTCAAGCGGCTAGGGCACCAGCCACATACACCTGAGCTGGTGGGTTTGAATCCAGCCTGGGCCCACCAAACAATGATGGCTGCAACGAAAAAATAGCCAGGTGTGTGGCGGGCGCCTGTAGTCCCAGCTACATGGGAGGCAGAGGCAGGAGAATTGCTTGAGCCCAGGAGTTGGAGGTTGCTGTGAGCTGTGATGCCACAGCATTCTACCCAGGGTGACAGCGTGAGACTCTGTCTCAAATAAAAAAAATAAATAAATAAAACACTTAAACAGCAACAGGTGTTGGAAGTACTATGTGCAGACAGTAGAAGTTCATTTTTGTTGTTGTTGGGGAGCTCTACTGGAGCCACCAGAGACTGAGCGGGGTCTCAGACCTGACTCCACTCTGCCATTGTGCTGATACTGTGTGACAAAAGTATCCTGAGGAGGACTAGGGAAAATTCTCTGTCCAGTAGGCTGGTGCCTATGCCAGGTAACTGGAGGATCAGGTTCTCCCCAGATGACTCCTGAGTGATCAACCTTAAAAACCTTTTACTCCTATGCTAACTGACGAAGTTTATAAGTGGATTACAAACAAAGTACATTCACAAAGGGCCTACTAGTTGTGAGTGACTATGCTGGAAGGAGCAAAGAAAGAATAGGCAGCAGGATCCCCATGGAGGGAATCGAGGGTCCTCTTTATGGATAATGTGCTGGTCAGCCTTATAGCTAAGTCCAAATGAGTCCAGATAGCTCAATATGCAGAACAAATATATTTTTATATGAAAAGACTCTTTCTGGAAAGATATAAGAAATAGATGCCAGGGTATACCTATGGGCATAGAGTAGGCTCTTTTACAATATACCCCTTCAGCCTTTTGAATTTTTATGTGTATTCTTTCCTGGTTAAAAAACATTCCATCAATGTCAATAATATTCTTCTTCCCTTGTTGCTAATTTCTCTAAGAATGACTTTCAGAGTTTTTCCTCCAGTATAAGACTTCAGTGTTATGCTTAAAACCTGTCAGATGAGTATAATGTTCTTAAACCTTGGTGTCCAGTGTTGCCCTTTTGGTACCAGACTCTGAGGTCCTTTAGAAGATGGGCAGGGCATGGTGGCTCACATCTGTAATCCTAGCACTCTGGGAGGCCAAGGCAGGAGGATCCCTTGAGCTCAGGAGTTTGAGACCAGCCTGAGCAAAAGCAGAGATCCTGTCTCTACTAAAAATAGAAAAAAATCAGCAGGAAGTGCTGGTGCACACCTTTAGTCCCAGCTACTTGGAAAACTGAGGCAGGAGGATCACTTGAGCCCAAGAGTTAAAGACTACTGTGAACTATCATGATACCATTGCACTCTACTCAGGACGACATTTAAAAAAAAAAAAAAAGGCTAGGAGACACACCTATAATCCAAGCACTTTGGAAGGCTGAGGCCGGTGGATTGCCTGAGCTTACCAGTTCAAGACCAGCCTGAGTCAGAGGAAGACTCTGCTTCTAAAAATAACTGGGTGTTGTGGAGGCACCTGTAGTCCCAGCTACTTGGGGGGGGGGCGGGGGTGAAGCAAAAGAATCCCTTGAGTCCATGAGTGAGATTGCTGTGAGCTATGACACAAGGGCACTCTGCTGGGGGCGACAAAGTGAGACTCTGTCTCAAAAAGAAAGGAAGGAAGAAAAGAAAAGAGAAAAAAAGAAAGAAAAGAAGAAAAATGTAGCAACCACTACTTACAATAGCTTACTTTGGCTAATCTGTTCAAACTCTGATATTCCTGTTTGTATTTATTCTGTCGCACCCAAGAATTTCACTTTTTAAAAGGCTTAGACAGAACACTACTTCTGCAAAGAAACAACTAATTTTCCTTTTCTAAACAATACTATATATTTAAACAAGACTTCTTAAGTCTTCCCCAAACTTTAAATCCCAAGTTTGGCGTCACCGGGCTACCAAATTAAAAACCCGTAGCATAAGACAGGGAAATAGCTACATTCAAAAAATAGGTAAAACAACTTTCAGCGCACTCTTAAAAATACGGTTGCAGAAACAACACTTCCTCTTGAGTTGCTCTTGGCCCTACAGCACTATCGGTTACAACGAGCCCAACGAGCCCCTGCTACTCACAAGCACCACGTACGCAAAAGCACGCACACCTCCGCAACCTTCACGCTGTAAACAGAAAAGCATGATTAACAAAAAGCGGGCTGCGCCGGTTGCAGCCTGTCAGGGCCTTGCTCCTGGCTCCCCTTAGAGCCGGAACCGCTGGGGTCACTCCGGCCCCGCCTCTGCCGGCGCCCGCGCTCCTCAGACCCGGGAAGCGTAGGCTGGTGGGGTCTCCGCGTCCCGTACGCTGCCACCCTGGTGAAAAGGCAAAGCACAGTGGGCCCCAGCTGGCGAGGACGACGCCCGAACGGCCAGCTGTCCCAGGCCCGAACTGACCTGCCGCTGCCTCCATCCCGCCACCAGGCTGGAACTCGCGGCTTCCGGCCGCTTCAGCCAGAGGACTGTGCGCCCCAACCAGAGTGAAGAGCCTTCGAACCAATGGGCAGCTCAAGCCCGCCCCTATCCCATCTTGATAAGACTAGTGTCTTTTCCTTCAGCCAATTAATCGCTGGAGGTGTTCCTCAGACCAGCCCGCAGGTTCCGGCTTAGACAAAACGCGGGGAGCTTACTTCCGTGCCACGCTCGCTAGTGGGAGACGTCCAATGGGCGCGCAGACTTTCTCTCCCACTGCTTGAGATATAACCAATGGGAACATGGGATGAGGATTGACAGGCCCTGCAACTTGTCGGCTGTAGCTGCGCTGGCCGGAGACCCGCCCTCCACTCGAAGCCCGGAGCCGGGCGCACCCGCCCGGGCAGCCGAGGCCAATGCGGCGCGAGGGGCGGGGATTGTTTACGTCCCGCTCAGGAGCGGAAAGTAGGTCACCGCCGACCCGGCGGATCGCGGCGGCGGCGCGGCTGCAGGTGAGCGGCGGTGGGGCTGTGGTCAGCGCCTCCCAGAGCCTGGGTCGGGCCCCACGGACCCCAGAGGGCTCGAGGCGGGCCGCGCGTGCTGACCTTGCTGGCCTGGCCGGCCCGGGAGCGGCGGCCGCCAGCACTGTCAGGCCCGCCCGCCCTTTGTTCCTCCGAACGGCCGATTCAGCGCCCCGAGTCCGGACTTGCTCGGCGCCAGCCTCCTGACCGCGGGGCTGCCCTTTCCTCCTCCCAGGCCCACACGGGCCGGGCCGCGAGAACCAGGAAATAGGCCTGACTGGTGCAAGCCTCTGGCCTCCAGGATTGGCGCGGGCCGCCTGGCTTTTTGCGGTGACAGCCGCGGCTGGCCATTCATTCGCCGTGCATCACGTGGCGCCTACTGTGTGCGGCAAATGTGGCGAGTGGGGATTAAGCCGGGATGGGAGCCCACTGGAGCCGTGAGCTTCAGTGCGGGCTGGTAGAGGCGTAGTCGGCATCGGCGGAGGTGGGCCTGGTGCTGTCTGCGGACGCGCTCCCAGGCCTGGGAAAGTGCACCTGCTGTCGTTCACCCACCCGATGCTTGGGGCGTCCGTGGCCCTAGCCCGTCCTTATGTGGTGAACAGTTCCCGCCCTCATTGGGATTTCAGCCGGGGGAGAGTCAGGCATTAGATAGTCCCAGAGATCAGCGTATCAACGTTAAGTTGGATCTGGAAGATGAGGGCTGAAGGTAGAGAGGGACCTGCCTTAAGCAGGTGGAGAGGGGCGTTCGGGGCAAAGGGCAGGAACGAGGAGGCAACTTACAGGAGGCAGGGTGACTCGAGGAAGCAGAGAACCAGACTTCGTAGAATTCTGCATTTTATTCCAAGAGCAATGGCAATGCACAAATGGGTTTTAGGATTTGTGTTTCACAACAGAACTTGGCTATAGTGAGTGAAGTGGAAGTTGAGTCATGTGGTCCAGGGGATGATGGTGGGGCTGTCTGTCAGCGAGAAAGAGACTCAAGTGCAGTGGGTGGCATCCGGCCATGGTGGGCAGGAGGAAGGGTGTGTCAGGATGGATGGCTGCTGTGTTTCTGGCATGAAGAACTGGGAGGTTGGAGATGCCACTTGTCAAATTGGACAATGGAGGCGGAGCCAGTAAAGGTAGAGATGCAGGCGGGGCAGCCAAGTTCGTGAAGAGCTGGAGAGAGAGGGCCTAAGAGTCACATTCTGGAGTCATGGACATCTGGATGGCATTTCACACCATCTACCTAGGTTTTATCAAGGTGCTCAGATTCCTGAGTGAGGTACAGACTTGCGGACAGTTGTGGAGCTCTCAGCATCTACCTGGCTTCTGCCTCCAGGTGGGTCTGTGGCCCAACCTGCAGAGCAGCTGAGACAAAGGCCTGGGGGTGGTGGTGCTGGGGGCTATTCTTACAGGTTCCATGTCTTATTTTGCTCAGAACCTGTTTTTTTTTTTTCCAGATTCTCTTCACCATGGCCAGACGCCCCCGGAGCAGCAGGGCATGGCATTTTGTCCTGAGTGCAGCCCGCCGAGATACAGATGCCCGAGCTATGGCTCTGGCAGGCACCACTAACTGGGGATATGACTCTGATGGGCAGGTAGGTCCCAGTGGACAAGGCTGGAATGAAGTGTGGAGAAGCTTGAGGCGGGTGTTATCTGACTGGGAAGCATAAAGAAGTTCCTGAAGCCAAAGGGGCTGAATCCTGGGTGTGCTATACTCAGTGAGGTTCTTTAACCTGGTAAAGGACACACAGCCTTAGGAGTGACAGGACCTTAGAACAAGCACCATATTCTTCTCTATTCTCTCTTCTCTGACAAATGCAGTTCATGGAGGTTGGCAGTTTTTGGTTAGTTCATTCAACATAAATTCTCCATTGTGTCTACCCAGCCAGTTTCCAGAGATAGCTACTAACTGAACTGCTAGATCTTTTTTTCTGCCAGTACAAATATGTATTCTGTTGCCCTCGGTCAAGTGCTATGGCATCACAGCTCACAGCAACCTCCAGTTATTGGGCTTAGGCGATTCTCTTGCTTCAGCCTCCTGAGTACCTGGGACTATAGGTACCTGCCACAATGCTGGTCTATTTTTTGTTGCAGTTTGGCCAGTGCCGGATTTGAACCTGCCATCCTCGGTCTGTGGGGCGGGTGCCCTACTCACTGAGTCACAGGTGCCACCCAAAGCCCTGGTTCCTGAAAACCAAAATTCCTAGGCCTCTCCCACTCAGGAAGGCCCCCAAATATGAAGGTCCATGGAGAGGCTCAGGTGTTTGTCTGTAGCCTGGGCTGGCCTGTGTATCTGTGGGCTTTGCTGGGTTATGCTGATGTCTGCTGTGGCAGGGCCCCTGGGGTAGGCTGTACTGCCTTTCTGCCTGATGGGTGGCAATGAGGCAGAAGTGGGTGAGGTTTCTCAGCTTTTTTTCTTGAGACATACCTTAGACCAGAGTAAGAATTTGGCCGTTAGCTGGTGGGGCTGTTGCTTGGGTGACTTGTCTCTGCCTTGTTGTCTCAGCCAGATATCCTGGGATGGGGACTGGGTCCCTCACCTCCAACCAAGGGCTTCTCCCTTAGCCCTATAGGACCACCGGGCATTGGGGGAGGATCAGAAGCCATAGTTTGCTGACCAACCTGCTCCAAACAGGGAGAGGCCAGGCCTACATTCCTTTCCTGCCTCCAGCTCCCACTAGTCACATGGCTGAGCAGGCTGCTGTCTGCCCATCTTACAGGCTCATGGCCATGGCAGGCAGGTGGTGTCTACAGGCTGGGCACAGTCTCTGACACATGCATGCTGCTTGTCCTCTGTCACCAAATGGGCCTACAGACATGTGCATGGGCAGGTCATTATGGACACCTTGGAAGGTTGAATTGACATACACCTCTGCACACAGAGCTGCCGGTCCCAGGGAGCTAGGGTGATACCCTCAGGGTTCAGTTCTAGACCCTGGCTCCTGACTAGTGGGCTTGCCTTGGCTTTGGGGTGATCCCCTCCCATGCCAGAGGCATGTAGTCCTCTGGGTCTGCCTTCCCTACAGAGTAGGACCCTCCTCCTCCTCTTCAGAGGACAGCTGTTCTAAAGTTGGTTCCTAATAGACCACATTTGCCTGGACGCTGAATGAGCTTCCTGGGTCCTGGCTCTTTGTGGCTTTTCCTGAAGAGGCAGGCCCCCTTTGGGGCAGCACATGCTGCAGGTGGTTTCTTAGGGGGTTACCCATCTCCCCACAGGTGCCTATCTCTGACACAGACCTCCTTACTCAGCTCTCTCCTGTTGACTCATTCAGTTCACTTAGTAACTGTGGCCACTGTGTGGTTGTAAAAGGCAAGATGAGAAGAACAGACTTCCCTTGAAGAGCTTTTGTTCTAATAGAAAAAGGTACAGAAACAGGACAAAAGAGAATTTCAGAGAAGTGCAATGAGAAGAAACTTAAATAGGTGAAAGGTCTGAAAGAACCTCACCGAGATGGTTAACTATCCTCTCTACTTGGAGAAAAAATAGTTCAGGAGAGAGGATGGTGGATGTACAGAGCCCTCTGATGGGAGCCAGTGTGACAGAGGGTGGCAGAGAACAGGGGTGCAAACAGCAGGCCAGGGTACATGCTGTGGTGGGAATATAAGCTTTCTTAGGGCAGCAGGGATCTGCCTATGGTAAAGGAGGCTGAGGCCCTGCTGGCTGTGGCTGAGCCCAGCTGTGATGTCTCAAGGCCTGGCATGGGTCAGGGCCTACAGGGGCTGGGTAAGCAAGCCCACAGAGGCATGGGAAGGATCCAGGCTCATGAAACCAAACCTGGCTGACCTAGGTGGGTCTGTAGGTCAGTCTGTTGCCAGAACCTGACCAGCTCAGTCTTGGCATCTGGCCACTGGGCCAAGAGCAGAACCCTAGGACTTAAAGAACTTCCTACAAGGACTGAGCCCCTTGGAGGTAGCAGCTGAACCCCAGCTTCCTGCCTCCCTGTAGCACATGCTTACTGCGCCTTATGAGAGAGCAACCCCTGCCATGGACAGGCTGGGTCCTTGCTGTGAGCCAGCTGCTATCTGGGGGCACCTATGCTGCTGCCCTATGGCTTCTTCATGTACAACCTGCCTTGACAAAGCTGGATAGGGAGCCTAGGGCACTATCTTGGGTATTCATTAGTGGCTGGACCTACAGGGAACAACTGGCTCTAGGCCTATGGGGAAGTGGCCTTGCCAGTTCTGGCACTAGGTATGGGCAGGAGCCATGCCCTGGGGGCACTGCAAGGTCATGCTGTGCACATAGGACACCAGGCAATTCTTCCAGGCCCCATCATCAACAGATCAGAACTGTTCCAGTCCCCCAGGGTGGGGGATGGGGGGAGTCAGGGCCAGTAGGTGGGTGGCAGGCAGGACAGTGCATCCTTTCCTCCCAGCACAGTGACTCAGATTCTGACCCCGAGAGTGCACCCCTGCCACCGTCCATCCCCAGCGCCGTGCCTGTGACTGGAGAGTCCTTCTGTGACTGTGCCGGCCAAAGTGAGGCCACCTCTTGCAGCACCGTGCACACAGCTCATCGGGGCAAGGACTGTCGTTGTGGGGAGGAAGACGAGTGTGAGTGCCAGTGAGCTGTGCCATGAGGATCATACCAGTGGGCAGGCTTGGGGGTGAGCCTAGGGGAGCTCTAGCAGCTGCCCCAGCCTGGGCCTCTCCTTGCAGATTTCGACTGGGTATGGGATGACCTGAATAAATCCTCAGCCACTCTGCTGAGCTGCGACAACCGCAAAGTCAGCTTCCACATGGAGTACAGTTGCGGCACTGCAGCCATCCGGGGCACCAAGGAGCTGGGGGAAGGCCAGCACTTCTGGGAGATCAAGATGACCTCGCCTGTCTATGGCACTGACATGGTAAGTGGCCATAGGCCCAGGGGTGGAGCAAAGGGTGGCCTTGGAGGCCTCGCTGCCCAGCCCCATTGCTCCTAGATGGTGGGCATTGGGACATCAGATGTGGACCTAGACAAGTACCATCACACATTCTGCAGCCTACTTGGCAGGGATGAGGACAGCTGGGGACTCTCCTACACAGGTGTGTGCAGCCCAGGGTGGGGCAGGTAGAGCAGGGCAGGGCCAGGCTCCTGGGCTTACCCCTGCCCCGCTGCCCTTAGGACTCCTTCATCACAAGGGAGACAAGACAAACTTCTCCTCAAGGTTTGGCCAGGGTTCCATCATCGGTGTGCACTTGGACACCTGGCACGGGACACTGACTTTCTTCAAGAACAGGAAGTGCATAGGTGAGGGTGGCAAGGGCACAGCTTCTCCCAGTCATGACCTTGCATGGAGACAGGCACCCAAGTCTTCCTGAAAGGCTTTCTCCTAGGAATTGAAGTCCCAGGGTCCCCAGAGGGTGGGCCAGGGTCCAGTACAAGTCCAGGCTGGAATCTCACAGACCAAGGTGTGAGTACCAACATCCCACTCAGTTGCACAGTAGCTCACGAGGTCACTTTAACATGATGCCTGAGGGGCTAATCGGGCAGCATGACCCTTCCTTGCCCTTCTCACTGGCTCAGGGCTCAAGCTGGGCCCCTCCCTTCCAGGAGTGGCAGCCACCAAGCTGCAGAACAAGAAGTTCTACCCGATGGTGTGCTCCACAGCAGCCAAGAGCAGCATGAAGGTGATCCGCTCCTGTGCCAGCGTCACCTCCCTGCAGTATTTGTGTTGTTACCGGCTGCGGCAGCTGCGGCCAGACTCAGGGGACACGCTTGAGGGCCTACCCCTGCCACCTGGCCTCAAGCAGGTGCTGCACAACAAGCTGGGCTGGGTGCTGAGCATGAACTGCAGCTACCGCAAGTCCCCAGCACCCTCACCCAAGGCAGTGGCTACAGCCAGTCCCAACAGCCCTGAGACCAGGCCCTGCCAGAGGAAACGCTGCCGACGGACCTAACTTATTTTCCAATGAAAATTGCCTTCTTGGGCTGGGACAGCTCTTTTCTCTGTCCCTTCCTTCCAACCACACTCCAGGGCAGGAGAGGGAGGAGTTGGGGGAAGTATCCGGAGCCATCTCCCAGCCTCCTCTGAGGCCAGGACAGCCCTTGCCATAGAGCCTCCAGGGCCACAGGCCACTGAGTGTCTAAGTCCATTCTGCTGCCTGTGCTGGCTAGGGAAGCAGCTGCCCGGCCTTGAGTCTCCCAGGGGGCTGCTATCTGCTACCTGAGGAGAAGGGCCTCCTTGGAGTTCGGCTGTCCTGTTTCTGTGGCCTTGGTTTTTTCCTAACTTGCTTTGCATGTGACTGGCTGCTCCTCTGTCACAGAGACTTCCATGACTGTAATAAACATAAGAGTCTAACTCTAACATGCACACAACTGTGAGATTAAGCAAACCCACACAGGGAGGCCTGGGGCTCACTGGTCATCTATGGGTTTTCTCCTGTTGCGTCTGACTCTATCCTGACACCCTTGCTACCTAGAAATTTCCTTACTGCTTCTCTCAGAAGGTGCCACCTAAGCCCCCAGGTGGCATAGGGGACCTGGCTGCTCTGCTTCCCCCCCAGATTGTCCTAGCTGGACATAGAGCCCTGCTGCTAGGCTCCCCATGGCCACTATGTCCTGGGCAAAGAGCATGTGAAGCCCCCTCACTACCCAGGCCCTCTACCTATATGCTACCTAGTAGACAATAACTTGCTCATCTGCTCATCCCAGTTATCCAAGAACTTTCCCTGTCACCCTTTGTTCTACCTGTGAGGTCACACCCACCCAGAGAGTGAAAACCCTTCCTAGGCTAAGGGTACTAGTTTTGCCCCCTCCCTGCCCCTCAAGGTATCCCATCCAGTCAGTCCCTTAGGCTGTGTACCATCCTACTGGTAGACAGGAGAGGAGGCCCCACCAGGTCCTGCAGCTGTGGTCAGGAGCCCAGGTCCAACAGGAGGTCAGGGTTGGTGGTGGTCAGGAAGAGGCAGATGCGACGGGAGAGATCAGGGCCCACTCTACGGGGCCGTGTGTCCTTACCAGCCTTCACAGGGAGGTCAGCCAGGAGGCCCAGGCGCTCCTGCTCTGTGCTGCAGGCCTTGAGTGCCTAGGGGCAGGCATAGGGATGAGCAGGTAGGCCTGGAGGACCTAGCCTCCATGTGGTAGGGGATAAGTGGGGAGCCCACCTGCTGTAAGAGGCGGGGGGAGGGGAAGGCAGTGACAACAGCATCAGCCACAGCTGGGCTGACCCGATTAAACTGCCTGATCTGCCTCCACCAGGCCCTCTGCAGCCCTGTGCCATCTCTTGTCACTGGCTTGCCCATTGCCCAGCGCCCTGCGGTGCAGAAGGAAAAGGCATGGGACTCCTGGTACTGCCTGAAGACAGGGAAGAGCAGAAAGATCTTTTAGCGACTCCACCTTTCCTGAACACCCCTTTCCCAGCATGCATCAAAGCCCACCAGCCCTGCTTTGACCTCAAAGAGGCCAGGAAGGCACCACAACCTCCAGGTGACTCTATTCCCCCTCCCATTCCTGCAGCTTGGGCAGAAGTACACACTTGAAGGGGCGCTGAGCAAGGGCTTTGGTGATGGCGCAGACATGCTGACTCAGCTCCTTCCAGGAGGCCACCAGCAACACATCTATATTTGCCCAGAGCTGCAGGAGCACCAAGGCCTGGGGAGGATGCAAGCGTTGGGCAAGGGCTGGAGAAAGGATCCCCTGGGAACACTCAGATTAATCCTACACACCATCCTGCGAACCAAACCCAGCAGAGGGCAGCCCAAGTGCCACAGCTAAGGCCAACCAACTCACCAATCCATACTGGCCCTCACCTCCTCCACCTCTGGCCAGCCAACAGCCACCTTGGCATGGGCCACCTCTGGACTCTCTGGCTGGTGTGCCTCCTTGGGGATGGGCTGGTGAGACCTGAGCAGAGATGACCATCCCTCTGGGCTCCCCATTCTCTATAGGTCCTACCCTCCCTGAGTTCTCCTGCCCCTCTAGAGCCCATAGCAGCCTCCATATGACCCCCACCCTCCCTGAGCCCCTGTCCCAGCCCAGGCATCAGGGTGAGTGATACCACAGATAAGCGTCCAGCCCAATGATGGCCAGATGGGGGTAGGAGGGAATCTCAGGAAAGGTCCAGGGCACTGTGCTGGCTGGGCTAGAGACCTGCAGAGAAAGTGTATAGCATACATTTGGTCAGGGGGAGGGCTGCAACAGCAGGGTCCATGGGCCACCTGGCCACAGGCACTTTGCACAAGACCAGCAAGCACAAGAACAAGCCAGTGGTGCAGGAGGAGCCCAGCAGCACTTCCTCTGCCCTGTCACCTCTTTCTGAGAAAACCAGCTCTGTACATCCCTTGAGGTCGAGGGGGCTAAAGAAAACTCCTGGACATATCCTAGGCTTCTAGAAGGGTTGGACAGAGCCCCTCATTCCTGGTCCACCTCTGCAGCCCACCCTGGCATTTACCTGGCACACAGCAGATGCCTGACAAGGGCTGATACTTGGACATTGGAACATGACAAAGGATCTAAACTGATTACAAACTAGCACAATCATCACCAGACTACTTTCTGTTTCTTCTGCAGCCAAGGCTGCTGCTCACTGGATGCCCTGTCAGTTTCAAATCTGCCCCCTCCCACATCGCTTCTTGGCCTTTTTGCTAAGGTCAAGTGTCAATACTGCCCCCAGCTGTGCATGGACACTTCCTATCAGGCCCCAGGTTCCTGGCCAGTCCATTGCCCTCATCTCCTGAGCCTCCCTACTCTCCTAAGGAACTTTTCCCTGCTATAGCTTTCCAGAAGCAGCTAAGGCTCCTCTAAGAGTAGCTGAACCTCCTGCCAGTGCCCAAAAAGGCTCAGAGGCTTTCTTCATCTCATCTTCAATCTCTCCATGGTTTCTAACCAGAGAGGGATCCCAGCCTCCCACATTCCCTGTTCCAGCTACTCTTCCCTAGGGCAGAAACTGGCAGAAACTGGCTGAGGAACCCAGCCTATCATGATTTGTGGAGAAGAACTACTGCCTGCATCCAGTCACCTGAGTCAGTTGGGCGACACCATACAGAAACTCCTCAGGCTCCAGAAGCAGCAGCAGTTCAGGTTCCTCTGCCTCCCACACCTCAGGAGACACCTGTGGGAACAACCAGGGTGCAATGCTGTCCACCCTCCGCCTGTGCACCCTAGGGCCTCTGCCTGGGCAGCCCAGCAGCTCTGTGGTACATGGCCACAGCCAAGCCCAGCTCAGACACACTAACACTGGTACGTGGCCACAGCCTCACTGGGTTCAGAACATACTCCAGCAGCTCCTGAACTGAAAATCTGATGCCCAGCCCTGTTCTTTTCCAGCAGGGTGGTTTGGGCACCGTGCACTCAGCGTTTCCTGTTCTGAGTGTACTCATCTGCAAGATGTGCACGATAACAGCAACCACACTTTGGGACGGTTCCAGGACAGGAAACCTTGGTGGATGCAGCGCACGCAATCCCGGGGCAGACCCTTGGGAAACCGAGGAAACGGGGCTCCTGCTGCAGTCACCGGGGATACTCACGCTGTAGGGGCAAGGACAAGGGTCGGGCTTCATTCGGCTCCACCGGAGGCTCCGCGTGGGGTGCTGGGGCTCGATATGATGCTCACAGCCCAAAGCCTCCAGGGCCTCCATCAAGACGTCTGCACTCGCATCTTCCAGAATGGCTGGGTCCACCGGAGGGAGACAGAACTCAGCCACTCCGTCCTTCCACTCACAGGAGGACCCTATTTGGGTGGGGGTCGCAGCCTGCCACACCCATACTCATTGCTTGCAGGATTCAGGAAAGCAGAACCCAGCCCAGATAGAAAGCCGGCCCCGAAGTCCCGGGCAGTAGGCAGCCGGCTGGGCGCCTCTTTCCGCCCCCATCGGACCACAGACAACTTCCCTGCGGTGAAAGGCATTTCCAACGCCCGAGCTCCAGGCAGAACTGTGGACGTGGCGGCTACGGCCTGACCCTGCGGGGACCCTCACCCTCAGCCACACCTGGGTCCACGCGCACCGTGAGGCGCCTCAGGGCCTGGTCAGGCCGCAGCAGCCGCAGCGCCTCCCCTGCCGCCCGGCGCTTCTCGACTGGGTCCGGGGCCTTCTCGGCTGCCTCTGCGCTGGTGGAGTCTTCGGCGTCCGAGTCCGAGAGCTCCCAAGTGGGGGGCCGCCGCGAGCGGCTCCCGCCCCGACCCCTGCGCGAGCCCGGGGCACTGCCGGATGTTCCCGACGCCATACCCGGTCAGGTCTCCTCCTCTCCGGCCGCGCCCGGACGCCTTTGTCGGGCACACAGGCCATTTCCGGTGGCGGGCGGGCCTCAAGGTTTGTAGCGGAGGCGGCTTCCGGCTGGTGCGTCGAGACCGCGGACCGGCCATGGCGCGGAAGAAGGTTCGGCCGCGGCTGATCGCGGAGCTCGCCCGCCGTGTGCGCGCTCTGCGCGAGCAGCGGGAGCGGCCGCGCGACTCGCAGCGCTATGCTCTGGATTATGAGACGTTGACGCGACCGTTCTCGGGCCGCCAGCTACCCGCTCGGGCCTGGACCGACGTGCGCCGCGAGAGCCGCCTCCTGCAGCTGCTGGGCCGCCTCCCGCTCTTCGGCCTGGGCCGCCTAGTCACGCGCAAGTCGTGGCTGTGGCAGCATGACGAACCGTGTTACTGGCGCCTCACGCGGGTCCGGCCCGACTACACAGCTCAGGTACGTGTGTGCCAGCACTCCTCCCAGCTACTCGGGGATGTGCCCTGTTGGTCGGTCCAGACTAGCCCTGCGGGCTTCGCCTCCCGGACACCGAGCTTGTAGGGGCAGTACTACCTTATCCGTGCACGGGGATCCTGCCACCTAATCTCCAGAGGTCGAGGAGCCTCCTAAATGACTCGCTTCCCACTACTTTGCAGAACTTGGACCACGGAAAGGCTTGGGGTATCCTCACCTTCAGAGGTAAGTCTTGAGGCTCGGCGCCTGTGGCTCAGGTGGCTAAGGCGCCAGCCACATACACCTAAGGTGGGTTCGAATCCAGCCCGGGCCCGCCAAACAATGACGGCTGCAACCAAAAAATAGCCGGGCGTTGTGGCGGGCGCCTGTGGTCCCAGCTACTTGGGAGGCTGAGGCAGGAGACTCGCTTGAGCCCAGGCGTTGGAAGTTGCTGTGATCTCTGATGCCATGGCACTCTACCCAGGTAGCTTGAGGCTCTGTCTCAAAAAAAAAAAAAAAAAAAAGGTAAATCTTGGGAATCTAGTGGGCAGTTAGTTGTAGACCACAGACTGTTAAGGTAGTGAGTGAAACAAGCCCTTTTTCTTTCTCCAGGGAAGACAGAGAGTGAGACCCGGGAGATAGAACAGGCCATGTACCATGACTGGCGGCTGGTACCTAAGCATGAGGAGGAGGCCTTCACCGCCTTCACACTAGTCCCGGAGGACAGGCTGCGTTCTGTGCCCTACCCACCACTCCTCCGGGCAATCATTCTTGCAGAGCGATATAAAAATGGGGATACTAGCACTGAAGAGCCTATGTTGAACCTGGAGAGAATACACGTAGAACCCTGGGACTACCCTGCAAAACTGGAGGCAAAGAGAAAGGCCAAGGGCACCCTGGTCTAAAATGCCAGAAATAGCAGGTTCCCTGAGTGGTGTAAGGTCATGGAGACCATTGTGAAGAAAGACAATCTTTATGCTACACCAGAGACAGCCTTCTCTGAGCTTAGAGCTCACCTTCCGGTGATTGGTTCTGAGGCTCTACATCTTAGTGGAGAAGGCTGGGGCAGACTTTGCACCTGTGTCTTTCCTCTGGCCCTGCTGCCCCAACACCCACCTACGACTGAGGAACCCTGGGCTTGGCTGAAGAGGCTCTGGAGGAAAGTGTGAAGCAACCAGGGAGCACAGGGTCCCCCTTTCCTAATACTCTGTGAGTCCAGGCAGAAGCTGCGCACAGAATAAAGAAACACGACGAGCCTGGGTTGTGGTTTCTTTGCGTTAGGGTTTGGGGGCAGGTTGTCAGCAGGACTGCGGGAAAGGCTGATGGGGTCTTGCGCTGACCTAGTGCGTGGGGCCCCCAGCTGGGTGGGGGAGGTGAGTGGGAAGACCTGAGCGGGATAGGGGAGTCAGTGTCTGAATGGCTGGAGGTGACCTGGCCTCCGCAGTTGCCCTCCGGCTCCCCAGGGCCCCTGGATTCCGGGGGTGCAAGTGAAGTAGCCTCAAGATCCACAGCAGGACTGCGCCGCCTTACTGCCGGCCTCAGGGAGGCAGCAGCGGCGAAGTTCCCTTTAAGCACAGGCCCCGCCCCGCGCAGCTTCCGCCGAGCCCTGGTCCGGCCGAGCTGCAGCCGCCATTATGATCTGCTTGGTACTGACCATCTTCGCAAGTCTCTTCCCCGCGGGTGAGTGGGGCGGGGTGGGGTGGGGTGGGGTGGGGCAGGGGGCGGGCTGTGTTGGGCCAGCCTGACGTCCTGGTCCCCACAGTCTACACTGGCGTGCACGAGCGCACCTTTCTGGCGGTGAAGCCGGACGGCGTGCAGCGGCGGCTGGTGGGCGAGATCGTGCGGCGCTTTGAGAGGAAGGGCTTCAGGCTGGTGGCGCTGAAGCTGGTGCAGGTGCAGGCGCCCGGGGGTGGGGCTGGCGTCGGGCTGGGACGAGCGGGGCGCGGGCGGGGCCCCAGAGCAGGTCGACTGTCCCTGTAATCCCCCAGGCCTCTGAGGAGCTGCTGCGCGAACACTACGCCGAGTTGCGCGAGCGCCCCTTCTACGGCCGCCTAGTCAAGTATATGGGCTCCGGTCCTGTGGTGGCCATGGTGAGTGCCCGGCGGGTGGGCGACCTCGGGAACCCCTACCCACACCCCAGCCCTGATGCCTCCCACCCGCGCAGGTGTGGCAGGGGCTGGACGTCGTGCGCACCTCCCGGGCTCTCATCGGTGCAACGAACCCGGCTGACGCTCTTCCTGGTACCATCCGAGGGGACTTCTGTGTCGAGGTTGGCAAGTAAGGCTGGCCCAGGGGACTGTCCCAGCCAGGTCCCACTTCCCCAACTCGGCCCGCATAGGTCCCTGTCCGAACTCTCCTTATTGCGGCTGTCTGCGCAGGAACGTGATCCATGGCAGTGACTCAGTGGAGAGCGCCCGCCGTGAGATCGCGCTCTGGTTCCGCGAGGAGGAACTACTGTGCTGGGAGGACAGCGCTGAGCACTGGTTGTACGAGTAGCTGCCTAGCTGCCAGGCAGACTCACATTTCACAAGGCTCTGGCAACTCTGCATCCTGCAGGTCTGGGTGTGGCCAGACTCGGTCCCATGTCAGGCCTTGGAACATCCTTTCTGTGGCAGGGACCATGGTACTCTGCAAGACCTCCCTCAGGGAGGATAGGTGCACTGGGCCTTCTTGCCGAAGGTGCCACCACACACAGCAGTTGTGTAAACATACCAGAGCAGCAGCTCTGGCACTCACCTTGGTCCAACATTTCTTTTTTAATAAACTGAAAAAATATTTGTTGTATTGGTTGAGGCCCAGAAACAGAGGTAGTACCACGTTAAGACGTTTATTACATACAGAGCAGATATGTGGGTTCACTTGCAGGGCCAAAGCCTGAGGAGAGTCATCACCAGGCCCCTTCCTCGAGCTGTGCCCACCCAGCTAACCCCCAAGTCACTTCACGATCCTGTGGGAACAGACAAGGGACCTGACGTCTTACATCACAGTGGAGGTGGCAGGGTGATGGGAAGCCTGCAGCTGCACATAGCTGCAGTTCGGGGTGGCCAACTGGGCTCACGGGACAGTTCCCCGAGGTCTGTGCTTCTCTGGTGGGAGAGGGTAGGCGGAGGGGCTGGGCTGCCCTGCTCAGGGCCTCAGGGAGCAAGAGAAGACCTGGGCTTAGTAAGGTGGGGAACAGGCCCACCCACCCAGGGAGGGCAGTCCAGGGTGGTACCTCCCTGCCTCCCCTAATGCCTAGAGCCTGGCTGGAGGTGACTTCTGTTCTCAGCCCTCTTGGGCCTTTGCTTAGCAGCCTCGTTCACCAGTTGCTCTAGAAGGCCACAGTGGGCCACCCTAGGCACTTAGCATGTCTGGGAGTTGGGCTCCTTGAAGCCCTGTGCAGGAGGCAGGCCCAGGAGCACACCATCCTCCATCAACCTGAGGCTGAGCCTGTGTCCTAGGACTGACCCCAGGGGAGGCCAAGGGCCTCCCCTTCATCCTGAGGCCTGGGCCTGCCCTGGCAGCCTGAGAAATTCCACCCTAGGTGCTACTGGAAGGGGCAGGATTCCAGGGTCCTGCTCCTCCAACGTGAGTCTTCTGCCTAGGTAAAGCCTGGGGGGGCACAGGTCAGTGAGGGGCTCCCACACTGGGGATAATCTTGGTCTTTGCTCAAGCAGCTGCCTCAGGGTGCCTAGCCCGTGCTCTCATGCCAGATCCCTGGGCAGGGGGAAGCCAGGAGCAGGGGCTGGGAGAAAAAAGCCTGGAAAGAGGGGAAGCCCCAAAGGCTAGCTGGGGTCCAGGCACCTGGGCAGCCTGAGCCCCACCTCCCTGGGCAAATGCTAGTCACTGGCAGTTCCCTCAGGCAGAACAAGGGCCTGGGAGACAGGGAGATCCCCCTCCCCCAACCCTGGCAGCATGCAAAGGAGGTGGGCTCAGGGTGGGAAGACTCAGGCATCACCTGCAGCAGCTGCCTACCTCGGATCCCACCTCATTCTGGGCCTGAGGTACCCTGGAACTTGAGGACTTTGGGCTGGACACCAGCCAGGAGCCACTGGCAAAAGGGCGTCCCTGAGAGGTTATTCCTCTCAGGTGGGAAATGCCACCCACATGGCTACAATCCTGCCAGCTGGGGGGCCGAGCCTCAGGTGAAAGCTGCAGGTTGAGAGGTTAGAAGAGGGGCGGATGGCGCCTGGCTGCCGCTTGGGACAGTGGGCAGACAGGTGGGCGGGGTCCTATGTACATGTTGGCATCAGGCAGGGTGGGATGATGGCAGTGGCCTCACTCAGGGGTGTAGGACACCTGCCACACAATGATGTGGCTGCGTTCCGCCTTGGATAGCACAGGCTTCACCTGGCTCACATCCCCGCTGCCTTCTTCTGTCTCGTCATCTTCTCCATCTCCTGGAGGATAGGCAGCAACTGTGAGGGTCAGGCTTTTGCTGGCCAGCCCTAGGCCTGCCTCCTAGCCGCTGCCTACTCACCAATGCGGAAGTCGATGTAGCCTTCCCCGCCACTCAGCACCAGCACATTCTTTAGCTTCCGGCTCTCAGCATCCGAGGTGGGGGCAGCTGGCCCAGGGCTCTCAGATGGGCTGTCCAGTACACTCCCATTGAGGGTGGCTAGCACATTCCCTGTTGTGGGGCAGAGGGACTTCAGGACAACAGCCTATTGAATGGAAGCCCCAGCTACACACACTTAAGAGGGATGTGGGTGATGCGGGGACAAACTCAGCCCAGCCCTCACCTGGCACTGAGACAAAGAATTTGACAGCATCACGGTGCCCATGGAAGCAGAGCTGTGCCTGGGCCATAGAGCAGTAGGGGATGAAGCTGCTGGCTGACTTGTCACTGCTGTCATCACCATACACATGGATGACGCCCCCTGGGCGGGTTCCCTCCCCAGATGTGGGGGATGTCTTGTTGGCTAGAGATAGAGAGGGCCCTGGATAGGGTGCTCAGCTTGCAGGTTGGGAGCCCCAGCTTTCCAGCAGGCAAGGGGAGGGCAGGACAGTGCTTGCCCTGGGCCCTCAACCACAGTAGGCAGGAGCTCTGGACTCACCTCGGAGCCCCAGGAGTTGGCCTCGGTGCAGGACCACAGCTGGGTAGGGCAGAGTACAAAGGGGGAGGTGGTCAGGGGAGACTGCATTTGGCTTCAGCCAGGCCAGCTGGTATCTTGAGTGGCCTTGTGGAGCCCACCCACCCAGCCATCAGCATCTTTGTAGATATCCCTGTGGGGTCACTCACTCTCAGTCAGGGGGATGGAGATGACAACTCCATTGCCAGTGCCCACCCAGAGGCGGTTGCCTGCAATGAGCAGAGCTGTGATGCGCACAAAGGAGAAGCCCAGCTTGCCAGTGCCTGAAGTGGGAGTGGGACAAGCCAATCAGTGTAGCCGGGACTAGGACCCCAGGCACACACACCTCCTGCCAGGCACAGCCCCTCACCCAGCATCTTGCTGACATAGGGCTCGATGTCCACATCTTGCAGGTGCTGGTGGGTGTGGGCATGGTAGAGCCGCAGGGTGGAGTCCAGGCGGATGGACACCCACACCCCATCGCCAATCCATGCCAGCTGCCGCACCTGGCTCTCCCGCCTTGGGTGGGCGTCAAATGACTTCTGTGGGATCATAGCAGCCCATGAACAAGTAGGTAAAGGGAAGGATGGGGAGGAGAACCCTGAACCTGCTGTAGCCCACTCCAACCTCTAGTCTGGAGCCTGCTTGGCTCCCAAGGATCCAGGCCCTCATGAGGATCCTGAGCCTGGGGATGGCACAGGGAAGGGCTGTAGGGCCCACACAAGTGTCTCCCAGGCTTCTGCTTCAAGGGTGGACAGCATAAGTCAGACTCCAAATAGGTTGGCATTTACAGGGTGGCTGCCCCTCACTTGCCCATGACCTTGAACACATGAGTAACTTGTCTGAGTCTGTGTTTTCATTTGACCTCATAAAGCTCCCATGATGGCGAAAGTGATTCCAACAGAATCCCCTTCCTCTCCCAGAGCCCCAGGCTACCATAGCACTTGCCTCAATCTGCATTGTCTTGGGCTGGATGACATGTATTTTGTTCTTATAGCCACACCAGACACGGTCGTATACGACGGCCATGCAGCGGATAGAATGGTGTGGGTGGCCCAAATCCATCAGGTGGTAGTTGCTCAGGTCCCACTGGCCATCTGGAGAGCACCCAGAACACCTGCTCAGGCCTGGCTGGGGCCCACCTCTGCTCTTGGGGCCAGAGCTGGAGATCCCCTTGCCAGGTTGAAGATGGGTCCTGGAGAACCTAGAGAGCCCCCTTGGCCAGTCTTGGTAAGGCCACCAGCTGCCGCCCACCTGCCCAGTGCCATTAGGCCTTACCTTCTCCACGGTGAAAGATGGCCAGAGTCCCATCTGCAAGTGCCACCAGCACACGGCCTTTGACATGCCTGATGGGGGAAGGTGGTAAGACAGGCTCAAGCTGTGACAGAGGGTGGCAGGCCAAGCCACCTTAGCAACCCCTCCCAATGCCCAGCCCTTGGCTGGGGGTCACCTACACCAAGCTCAGCACTGAATCCTTCAGCTTGATTGAATGCAGGCACTTCTTCCAGTCGGCCACCGCAGAGTGCACATATAGCCTGCGGGAGGGTGTTGGGATGGGCAGGGGCTCACCCAGGGGCTTTCCCCCCACCTGCCCCAGGGCCCTGCCTACCAGCCATTCTGGGCTCCTAGCCACATGGTAGGTGCAGCACTGCTGCCTGCTCCTGCCAGGTCTCCACTGGGCTCTGGCTCGGGCTGTACACCACTGCTGTCAGGATCTGGCCCATTCTCACTGTGGGAGAGGTTGTCCAGGGTAGCCCCATGACCCTGCATCCCATGCCCTGCCCACCTCTGCCAGGCACCCCTCTGCACCCCTCTCTGCTCCAGCCTGTGAGCCCACCTGCCAGGCTGGGTGCTAGAGGGTGGGGCGGGGGCCGGGTCAGTGAAGACGTGTTCTGTGAGTGGCCCAGGCCGCACTGCAGCTGCCTCTGGCTCACTGGGCCCAGGGTCTGGCACCTCTGTGGCCTCCGTGGCCTCTTCTGTGGACTGGGATGGGTTGACCTTCCCATTAGCGACGGCAGCCACTTCCCCTGTGGGAGGAGAGGTGAACGTGGACAAGACAGGGATATAGGAATGAGGGGACAGAGAAAATTCCACCCAGGACTCACCTTGCTCCTTATCCAACACTGGGGTGTCCTCTCGGGAGGAGCAGTTGCTATGTGGCACATTGCAGCGTGTGGCACAGCCTACCAGGGTGATGCCAGCCAGCACGCCGTCAGTGTTGGGGTCCTCTGGGTTCATGTCGCTGTCGAGGAACATCTCCCCTGGTGGGTAGTCATTGTCGCTGGCCGCTGGGAGGAGGAGCACATTACTTAGGGCCACACCCAGATCCTACACCCTGGTGGGGGCCAGTCTTTGGCTTTCCCCCAGAGAGGACCTACTCTCCACATTTGGCACCATATGGCTGGCAAGAGCTTCAGTTCACTCTGTGGGCTGGGCTCTGGCTGAGGGGACCTGAGTACTAAGACCCTGGTCCTGGGAGAAAACTGTGACTCCCATGACAGACTCTCAATAACTAAGAAGTCAGCGCTGTTTCAGCAGACAGCCTGCAGTTTCATACCACAGACCTTCCAAGTCCAGACCAGAGACCCGTTGTTACCCCATTCCTGCATGCAAGGCTGGGTCTGGGCCTTGAGCAGTGGTTCTCAACCTTCCTAATGCCTCCTAATGCTGCGACCCTTTAATACAGTTCCTCATGTTGTGGTGACCCCCCAACCATAAAATTATTTTCTTTTTTTTTTTTTGAGACAGAGCCTCAAGCTGTCCCCCTGGGTAGAGTGCCATGGCATCACAGCTCATAGCAACCTCCAAGTCCTGGGTTCAAGCGAGTCTCCCGCCTCTGCCTCCCAAGTAGCTGGGACCACAGGCACCCGCCACAATGCCCGGTCATTTTTTGGTTGCAGCCATCATTGTTGCTTGGCGGGCCCGGGCTGGGGATTCGAACCCGCCACCTTAGGTGTACGTGG
>CAUYQV010048493.1:0-15072 GCA_963574575.1 Galagoides demidoff
TGGCATCACAGCTCATAGCAACCTCCAACTCCTGGGCTCAAGCGAGTCTCCTGCCTCAGCCTCCCAAGTAGCTGGGACCACAGGCGCCCACCACAACGCCCAGCCATTTTTTGGTTGCAGCCATCATTGTTGTTTGGCGGGCCCGGGCTGGAGATTCGAAACCGCCACCTTAGGTGTATGTGGCTGGCGCCTTAGCCGATTGAGCCACAGGTGCCGAGCCAATTTATGATTTCTTAACAAAAAGCTTAAAATACGCTTTTCTATGTATTTTCCTCTTGTGTCCTTCATCTAATATGTAAACATTTTTTATTTAAATTTATTCCAAGTCTTTCTCTCTCTCTCTTTTTTTTTTTTGGTTGCTACTGAAAATGGGACCTTTTCTTAGGCTCTAGCTGCTGATTACTGTTTGCATAAGCCTGTTGACTTTATTCCATTAATTATGTTAATTGTGTAAAAGATTTTTTTGCTAAATCTCTTAGGTTTAGGTTTTCAACCTTCCAATTATATCATCTATAAATATTAAAGTCGCATCTCCTCCTTTCCGAATTGTAACCCTCATATACTTTCCCTGTCTAACTGAATTAACTAGTCTCTCAGTGAAACATTTTGAGTGGTGTTAGTGGGCACCCTTGTTTCCTGCTTTACTTGTAATGCTATTTTCAATTTCCTCAATCAAGGAGTCTGAAATAGAAAATTCCATGGCTTTGCATTTGTTGACATCTGAAAGCAAACATGTGCATGAATTTAAAGCATTGCCTTATTACAAATGTTTTGTGTGATGCAAGCAATTGTGATAGAAAAATGAGAGAATAACCTGTTATATTTTTCTATCATCCAAACTTCAGAAGACAAAAGATCATCAAGGCGTACCATGGCTTGGATATAAGTTTTAATGTTGTGTAACAAAAAGTAAAAGTAATGAAGCAATAAATTATTAATATAGGACAAAATTCAAAGATTAAAAAAGGCAAGGATATTGAAAATCAAAGTATTGAATTACATCTATAAGAAGGCATTGACCCATGAGTTTGCTGTTGCTTTTCTCTGCAGCATCGAATAAACAGTATTCAAATGCACCAACTGGATGGCCATCTTCAAGAAAATCTGCCCGGTGGCAGGGAGTGAGTGGGTGGGATGACTGGAAATGGTTAGGTTAGGGCCATAGTGGCCTGGAGAGGTTTGTTGAAGGCAGTCTGATCCTAGATGCCTCGTTTGCCCTAGGCTCAATTTTGCTAACTCTTCAGCTAGGATTACCAGGGTGCCCACGCCCTCTTAATCAAGTGAACAGCTAAGTTCCATGGTTCAAAGTCTCAAAAGGACAGAGAAGGGACTTTAGGAAGAGCATTAGTCAAGCGGGTGCTGCCCGTCTCTGACAGTTAGGGTTACTCTCACACCATGTCCCCCGGGCTCTGTCCCTTGGGGAAGAAATCAGTCTTCCTAAGGCTCAGTTGCAGTGTCTACAAACACATCCTTCATCAGGCTGATGTGGGGAGTACAGGACATCACAATCGTAAAGGGCTTAGTGTGGTACTGACCCTCACATGTTTCTGGGATCAATCTTACTGCAGAGAAAAGACAAGTTTCTAAAGTTGCAAACTGATTTGATTTAGAGAAGGATCCGTTCAATTCTGAAATGTTAGGAAGCTGGAAGGAACAAGGACCATTACTGATGGAAAAGCATGTCCTAATTCAGGCTGGAGAAAGAGACACAGTGCCCGTCTGAAGGCTCACATTGCAGCCAGGTGGGCAGTGCTGTATGTCACCATGTCACTTGTTCTCATGCCATATCACAGTGAAATCACCATTTTCTTTCCTTTTCTTTTTTTTTTTTTTTTGAATCAGAGTCTCACTCTGTCATCCAGGCTCAAGTGCCCTGGCCTCAGCCCAGCTCACAGCAACCTCAAACTCCCGGGCTTGGGCTATCCTTTTCAATATGTCCTTTTGTTTATGGTCTTGGCAGTCTCCATGACAACATACATTTTTATTGTTGTTGTTGCTTTTAAATTCAAGCCCTGACCTCTCCCGGATATTTGTATGCTGCCCCGACAAAAACCACCCTACAGAGTGTATGGTTGGGAACACAGAGGCCTTAGTCTTGTAGGGCCAAAGTGGCTTTAGAGAGTAGGGCTGTCCTCGTAAGGTTGTATGGCCAGCCTTCCTGGAGGACACTCTAAGACCAAGGAAAGATTACAGGTGAGTTACAGAATGTGTGTAAAGCATTAATCACCTGCTCCAATACTTAAATTTGGCCAAGCATCTCAGCAAGGAAATGCACCTGCCACCTATTGGAGGTAGAACAAACTCAACTCTGGGCTCACTCAAAAGCAGTTACTAACTTCCATAATTTCCAGATATACAAACACTTGGGCTAGTGATCGTTAAGATATTTTATGTCTGGGAGGCTTTTTAAAAAGACATGTCAAAGCAGGAATTCGTTACTGGTAATTTGGTCAGCTCAGACTCTGCCCAACTTCCGCCTCACTGGAATTAATTCAAGAGTTCCAAGAGCCGTGTGACTAGTTCACACCTCTTTTTAGACACAATCATACATAATTCAGAAATTTGGTCCATCGTTGAAAAACCAAGTCCAGGAACAAACTGATTACACTTATTAAAACATGTAGAGCGTATTTTCAAAACCTCTCCAGACCCTAGGGGACACAGTCAGCAAATTCACACTGAGCTTTTGCTTTGTCGCCCAGACCCTGGCCAATTGCTGGGTAAGCAGGGGCATCTCCTTGACGAGGACAGCGGGGTGGCACAGCACAGAGGCTGAGCAAAGCAGCCAGGCCTGCTGCAAACAGCAGTGTCATGTCAGGAAATGCTAAATTGCCTCACCCCACAGATCCTAGTGAAGACAGGAACACACTATCCCTACACACGAATGACAACAGAAGCACAAAAGGAACAACCAGTCAGCTCCGTTTCCCAAACTGTGACAAGTTCAACACTCGGTACAAGTTTGAATCTGGTCTCCAGCACACGTATCGAAGTGGCGTAAATCAGTGTTTGGACCAGGACTTCCCCAGAGAACGCAGCACTGTACAGTAGATCAATGGGATATGAGCAGGATTTACATGAAGAAAAACGCACGGTCCATTGCACTTGGGAGGTTTGGGGTCAGACAAAATCAGATGGGGTTCCTTCCTCCAGGCTTCCCCACAGACGACCACACTGGCCTGCACTGTGGCTCTCCACGTATACATTATAGCATGCCGTGTTCACCAGAGCTACTGGACCACAAAGGCTATCTATTTGTTTGTGGAGTACCTCTTGGGGCCACCTTACTCAGGGCACTTTGGGAAGTACTGTCTAATTGAGCTCAGGCTGTTTTGCAGCTGGATTACAAGGGCCCCAGCTAGGCCAAAGGCAGTACCCAGCAGGAGCCTGCGATGCCCTGAATTATTGAGTAATGTACTGTGTTACTGAGTGCTGCACTGTGTGACTGAGTGCCATGCTGTGTGACGGGGTGCCACACTGGGTGACCAAGTGTCACAACTATGTGACTGGGTGCTGCACTGTGTTACCGAGCACTACACAGTGCTACCTGGTGCCATACTGTGTGACCAAGTGTCACCACTGTGTGGCTGGGTGCTGCACTGTGTTACTGAGTGCTGTACTGTGTTAAGGAGTACTGCAACGTGTTACTGAGTACTGTACTGCATTATGAGTGCTATACTATGTTACTGAGGTTACCGAGAACCACACTGTGCTACTGAGTGCTGTACTGTGTTGCTGAGTGCTATATTGTGTTACTGAGTGCTGTACTGTGTTGCTGAATGCTATACTGTGCTACTAAGTGCTTTACTGTGTTGCTGAGTGCTATACTGTGTCATTGAGTGCTTTACTGTGTTGCTGAGTGTCATACTGTGTCACTGAGTGCTTTACTGTGTTGCTGAGTGCTATACTGTGTCACTGAGTGCTTTACTGTGTTGCTGAGTGCTTTACTGTGTTGCTGAGTGCTGTACTGTGTTACTGAGTGCCATACTGTGTCACTGAGTGCTTTACTGTGTTGCTGAGTGCCGTACTGTGTCACTGAGTGCTTTACTGTGTTGCTGAGTGCTTTACTGTGTTGCTGAGTGCTATACTGTGTTATTGAGTGCTGTACTGTGTTGCCGAGTGCCATACTGTGTCACTGAGTGCTTTACTGTGTTGCCGAGTGCCATACTGTGTCACTGAGTGCTTTACTGTGTTACTGAGTGCCGTACTGTGTCACTGAGTGCTTACTGTGTTGCTGAGTGCTTTACTGTATTGCTGAGTGCTGTACTGTGTTACTGAGTGCTGTACTGTGTTGCTGAGTGCTGTACTATGTTACTGAGCACTGTACTGCGTTGCTGAGAATTGCACTGTGCTACTGAGTGCTGTACTGTGTTACTGAGCGCTGTACTGTGTTGCTGAGCACTGTACTGTGTTGCTGAGTGCTGTACTGTGTTGCTGAGTGCTGTACTATGTTACTGAGCACTGTACTGCATTGCTGAGAATTGCACTGTGCTACTGAGTGCTGTACTGTGTTACTGAGTGCTGTACTGTGTTACTGAGTGCTGTACTGTGTTGCTGAGTGCTGTACTGTGTTGCCGAGTGCCATACTGTGTCACTAAGTGCTTTATTGTGTTGCTGAGTGCTGTACTGTGTTACTGAGTGCTGTACTGTGTTACTGAGTGCTATACTGTGTCACTGAGTGCTTTATTGTGTTGCTGAGTGCTGTACTGTGTTACTGAGTGCTTTACTGTGTTGCTGAGTGCTGTACTGTGTTACTGAGTGCTGTATTGTGTTGCTGAGTGCTGTACTATGTTAGTGAGCACTGTACTGTGTTGCTGAGAATTGCACTGTGCTACTGAGTGCTGTACTGTGTTACTGAGCACTGTACTGTGTTGCTGAGTGCTGTACTGTGTTACTGAGTGCTGTACTGTGTTGCTGAGAATTGCACTGTGCTACTGAGTGCTATACTGTTTTACTGAGTGCTGCTCTACCTGGCAATCAGCAAAACAGATTCCACAGGAAAACAGGAGAGGCTCAAAAGGTTTACACAAGTCTCCTGATCCATCCATATCCTCCAACTCTCCTGATGGAACAGACTTTCAGGGATCCTTTCTGTAGAGACAGTCATTGCAACAGAAGGAAACCTGAAAGGCTGCACCTCACTGAGGGGCTGGTGCCTTACCTAAATATCTTTTGGAAATTACATATTAGTTTCTCTGATATAATATTCCATTACAGGAGAAGGCGAAAAGCTGCTAATTCCAGACTCTGTGGTTAATTAGCTTTCTCAGATCAAGCACCTGTATAAAAGTGTAACGGGGATGGGGACAGAGTCTTATTTTAGCTGTAGCAGAAAGCAAAATGGTACGGGACAAAGAGACATTTTTCCAGCAGAATTCACCCCCACTCCTCCCTAATGGGTGCTGCAATAGAAAGATTTTCAAATCCTGGGCCTGATACTCCCACGAATGACAAAGAAATCTCTGAGTGCCATTTAGAAGAAAATTCAGCGAAGCATTCTCCTCTCCTTATTCCCATTTGCAGACTCCCTGATTTCAGTCTCAGAATGAGCACCGACGGCCTTTCTGCTGGAAGACCTCAAGGCTCTGCATCTCCATAACTGACTGAGTCACATTAGCTATGCGGAAGGCGGGGCAGCAGCCCCCCCCCCCCCAGTGGCCCTTCCCTTCCCTTCCCAGCACTCCTCAGGCCTGTGCTTCCCGGACACCAGCTGCCACACAGGAAGCTGCAGCCTCCCTTTCTCCCACCTCCTTTGCTGGCTGGAGCTGCAGGATCATGGCCTGCAGGGTTTCCTTCACCATCTGGAGCTCCCTCTTGAGAGACTGTGGCACATTGTTAAGGAACATCCGAAGGTGACCGCGACCCGCTGCAGCCTCCAAGGATCTAACGCGGGCAAGCGAGCCTGCTAGAAGCAGATGGGCGCTGCCATCTAATTGCCGTCTCAAGTTCTTCCAAATTGGAGGAATTAAATATTAATACAAATTTTACACTTCTTCTCTTAAGAACGATTGCAATTTCTATGAGGCCTGAGGTATTAACTATCTCAAATAAGGTTTCAAAAAGGAAAAGAAAAGAGCTCTTAGATGAAACAGATGGCCAGATGGGGCGTTCCACGGTTAGTGTGACTGTAATTCCTGTTGAGCCCAGGCTGGGGTGAGGCAGCTGTCAGATCAGAACTTGCGAAATCCAGGACTAGGGGTCACCATATACACAGAAGCACACTGGACCCGACTGAGAGTCACGAATTATGGTCTTTGTTCGCCATTACCCAGTCTTGCCACCCTCTGCAAACCACTTTGAACCTGTTTTCTCATGAACTGATGACTGTGACCCCCCCACAGGCTTTCGCCTGCTGTCACCTGTTAGTGTACTCGAGGGCCCAGGAAGGCGCCTCAGACGTGATGGAGTGTAGGGGGCTTCCCTTTCCTATGTGGTGGGCTTGCTTTTCTGTAAACTGTTGGAGTCTTAGTTTCCTAACTTTGTTTCTCCTCCAAATCTCAAAGAACTCAACAAATATAATTTCAAATAGATAAAGCTATTGTTCTCTTAAGACATGAATTCTTTTCTGGGTGTTTGAGCAGGGGAACACGGTGGTTTTTCTGCTTATACCTTTCAGGTACCTCTGCCCTTTCCCTTTGAATGTGTAGTCAGAGCAACTCTAAGGTAAGCACAAGGCGAGAGACAGGTTTACTAAGCAAATTATAGGAGAACCTCTGAGAGTTGACCACCCAACCTGGACAGCATGCTGAGGTGGTCAGCACCAGGAAGCAGGCCTATTGCCCTGCCCCGTACATGTGCACACCGAGGTGGTCAGCTATGGACATTCTACTGTAATTCAACCTCATCTGACAGAGACAACGGGGGCAAACCACTCCAATATCAGCAGACCAGCTGTAAAGGGAGCAGAGGGAACAGAGAGAGCTCAGGGAAAGAGCTGGGGAGACCTGGCTACTTTTTATTTTTTTCTACACAATGTCAATACAATGTCAGGAGAAAGAGACACCCTCAGTTGCGACTAAGGAAAGCTTTCTCTTTCTTTTCTGAATAAAGGAACCCCAGAGGATCCTGGGAAGGATGCAAATGACTCACTCCCAAGCAGAAAGGCTGAACCACCCTGAAAAGCTTCGGGGAGCTTTTCATCTTGTGAAGCTTTACCAGACGTCATCATTTGTATAATTTACCTACATTTGCTGAAATGTTTCCTTCCTTACACTTGATCTGGAGGGGAAGGAGGTTGGGTAGAAGTGGGGTAAGGGAGGAAAGAAGCCAATATTTGCCTTTTTTTCTTTATTAAGAGGTTTTTTTTAACCTCCTTTTTTTTTTTTTCCTGGACTACTCTGCTAACCTTTAGTAAAACCATGTACAACTTTATAAAAGCAAAGGCTTAAGTGGTCCCAGACTGAACACCAAGGTGGAATTTAATCCCAAAGTTATGCTACATTTACAGAGAGCACACAGTTTAAGCAGTTTATGAATCCTGACAAAGGCCTGAGAGCTAATTACCCTCGATGTGCAGCCTGGGACTACATGCTGCTATTGTAATACGCTAAACGATGATGAAGGTTTTTAGAGACAGAAATTGAACCAAAATGTGATGCTTCTTAGAAAACTTCTGGGACTGGCAGCACAAACTGAAAAGTTAAAAAGGGGGGCGAGGGAGGCTACAAAAGATGAAGTTATATAACTAAATTAAAACATCAGCCCCTCGTGAAACTATCTCCACTAACACACAGAAGAGTCAGAAGACTAGGATTTGAGGATATGATTCTCCAGCTATGGGAAGCTGGAAAATCATTCAGTGCTTAATTGTCCTACTTGTCAAGCACCTTCTTCACAGGGGGAAAGTTCAGTGAAATATTTTTTTCTGGGCATAGTGTTTTTTGGTGAGGGGCCATGAAATTTAAGGGCTATTTCTCAATACAAAGGATGTAACAAACCCCTTGGGCTCTAAGCAGGGCTGGACATCAGAAATCCTGGAAACCTCATGGAATGAGCCTCTGGGGTAATAACCATTAAAATAATTAAAATCATGTTTCTCTCTAACAAACCTGCCTGGATGATTCCTTCCTAAACTTAAGTTCCAAAGCATTCGGGACCTGATTTTTCTGCAATGAAAGTGTCCAGGATAAAATGCAAAGTAGAAAAAAGCCAGCAAGCTGCAGAATAATGGAAATGATCCTAATTTTGCAAACAAAATCTATCGCGATAAGCCATTCATCACAGAAAAATGATTTAGCAGCACAGAGCAGTGACCTCTCGGTACTGGCAGTGGGAGGGAAACACAGCTTTCTATTTTCCACACTTCTGTGACATTTACAAAGGATATGCATTACATTCATATTTAAATCAATACGTTGATAAAAGAAACCCTTGAAATCGTTGTTACTTAGAGCAGAGGGGGAGCCTCTTCAGTCTGGCTGCTGCACTTAGGATGGGTTGAAGAGGGTTGGATCAGGAGGATGGAGAGACCAGTTAGGAGGCTACTTCAGCCTTTCAGGACAGGGCAGCGGCAGAGGTGTTGAGAGAATGCCAGACCCTGGATGTGTTTCAGAGACACAGCTGACAGCATGTGATGACAGTCTGGATGTGGAACACAGGAAGGCGGAAACGGCATCAAGAATAACTCCCTGATTTTTGATCTGAATGAAGAACTAGAAAAACAGATAACAGTTTATTGAGAAAAAGAATAGGAAAGAGCGGTATGGTCTTTTTTTTTGGTGGGGAGTTCTGGACAAGAAATAGATGTGAACCTTTTTCAATATTGGACCATATATTTTAAAAAATATTTTTTGAACATTTTCTAACTTGACTGGCAAAAAAAAACAACTATCCCTTTGAATACATCTAACCGAGATCTTAAGGATAAGTAGTAGGGCTACAGCAGGTTTTGACTGCTAATCCAATGAGCTCATAGTCAAAGCCCATTGACATTTGAACCTGATTTTTCTCCAAAGGCCAAATAAAGTAAAACTCCGGCATTGGGATTTTATATCTAGAATAGAGGTGCTCACTCCATCTAAGTGCCAGTGAAGGTCTCGAAGCAGCTAAATAATTTTTACGATGCTTGTGCCTCAGGAAACTGTGCAGTTGATTCTCTGTCCCCCGGTCTCAGACTTGCCACCAGGTCTCTGTGGTAGCTAAGAAAATTAGCAGAGTAATTATAATAGTGCCACAGGGATCATCATCCTAACATCTTTGGAACTCAGGGCTGTTTTCCACCACCTTGGGACAGAGTATCCACATACTGGGCAGGCGCGTAACTTGTTACAAGGTCTGTGTTTGCAGTTAGTAAAGGAGGGAGACCAGTAAGACGTGGGCATCCAGGAAACACTATCCTGTCATTCAGGGTGGCCATTGCAAAAGATCCCAGAATTCTTTCAATGGAGTCTTTTGTTTGTATAGAAAACAACTGCGTGGTTTCTTCTCAATGAAGTTCCTAAGAGATCATTCTGATGGCTCAGACAAAAGTAGGTTCAGACCATCTGACCTGATTTGGTTCAAAAAGAAGCAATAGTACAAGTTGAACATCCTCAATCTGAAAATCTGAAATCTGAAATGCTCCAACATTTGAAGCTTTTTGAACAGTGATTAAGATACCCCCTTTTCCCCCCAATCCCAAAATAGTCACTGGAATATTTTAGATTTGGGGGGTTTGGGCTTGGCACATAAGTGTAATGCAAGTATTTCACAGTCCAGAAAAATGTGAAATCCTAAACACTTATTCAGATAAGGAATACTGAACCCGCATAGCCTTCGGAATTTGCCACATGACATGTCACCAGTATTCACTCCTCTGCCACGGGCCTGATTCAACGGAGTTGATGCTGCCCAGGGGACTCCTTGTGTTGCCTGCATTGTGCTGAGCAGGAGGACATCCCCGTGTCTGCTTCTGCTCCCTGCCGCGGGCCTCCAACTCTTCCTTTTCCCACCCCAAAGCCCAAGTGGGAGACAAAGGAAAGTGCCGTGGCCGCCACACTTGCATCCGCCCAGTACACACAGGCTTTAAGCACCAGCCTTTTAGGGCTCTCAATTTTCTTCTCCATAAAATATGTAGAGCCCCACATGCCTTGGGGTCTCTTTTCCAGCTTCTCAGCTTTAGAAATCGAAAACATTTTCAAGAAGGCTGAGCAATCTCTCCAAGTTTTTGTCACCTTTTGTCTATTCCAGCTATGAATTTGAAAGTTGAACCAAACCAGGGTCCTTACAGAGCTGCGGTTTTGTGCACACACAAGCCTGGATGTACTTAGAATATTTGCATGCCATCAAGCACCACCAAAACTAATCAGCTGGGCACCACGCATTCCAAATAAACTGACAGAATTCCATAAGGGCTTCCCAGACGTGGATATAAATGCAACCACAAATAGAATCAGTCTGTGCCCATCTCACCTAGACTTAGAGGCAGGCGGAACTGCCCTGGGGCCTTTGAAATATGCCCCAAATGTGCAAATCCCAGGTGTACTTCCTTCCTTTGAAAGAGTGTTGTAGCAGTTAAAGAAGAATCAAAAATGAGAAAATCCCATTTTTGAGAAACCCACCTAACCCAGACACTTTTCTGTTAAAGCACTCTGAACACAGAGGAGCCATTTCACATGCTCGGACTATTTTTTAAGAAATAACTGCTGATTGGGACCCCAAATGACTGTGGAATAGTGTTACAGGTGCAGACTAATGCCCCCAGAATTCCCAGCGTGGCTGGCTGTGAAGTCGCATGTCCTGTCTCCTTAGATGCCACCAAGAGCCGCCTCTCTGCCAACAGCTCTCCCAGTGAACGGTGCAGACTGTTTCGGACCCACCGCTGCAGTAGCTGATGGGTTTGTGTTGCTATTTGGTCATGCTACACGCGGTTTAGTGAGCCTGTCAGGCTCCTCCTCCCTCAATTTGTCAATCCAGTGTCTTGTTCATTAAAGTAGGGGCTGCCCGGCAGGCTGCCCATAACTCAAATATTAAGTCAGGATGCCATGGTGACCTGTTTGGAAACTCAGTCCCACTGCCCATCACTAGCCTCTGTTGACACCACACTAACAATGCTTATGCACATACGTGGCTTCGGCCAAAGTTCAGTGCCTTCCAAGTGGAGAATGAACAGCCACTGTCGCATCTGGGGCTTGAATCTGCTGGACATGGACATACAATGTGGGTTTATGTTGATGACCCTGCAGTATGGACCCAGACTAATCAGATCCCCTCTACTGTATGTAGATAGTAGGCTCTGGTAGCATGTGTAATAGAATCAAATAAAATATTCCATTCACTGTGCAATTCTTCCTTATAGTTGATGGCAAGCTGCTTCTTTTAACCCTACTCAACATTGTATCTTTGATCAGAAATGGAAATACAAACCAGTCAGAGTTGGGCTGGAGGATTCTGGCAGCCTCTTTGAATCTCTAGACAGGTTCTAATTTGAAACAACAGCTTTTGTTTGTGTAGGGAGGCCTCCGCAGAGCTTTGTAAATATGTCTTTCTATCTTAGGGCATAATGTTCCACTTGAATCTAAGTGCCACTTTGTACGAGTTCAAAGACACCTTCTGTGTATTTATCCTCAATCAGTGACACAGAACAAAGCCTGTGCTTCAGAGAAAAGTCTGTGTGGAAGCAGATTTTGTGGTGTGGGTTTTATTGGAGGGATGGAGAGAGCTGCCTTCAGTCCCCAGACTGGGGCTTCACGGCTGGACATTTCCCCAGGATGTCTCCACTGATTGCAGCAAAGATCAGCAAAATCCTCAATAAAGGTAACTTCAAGAAAACTATTTTTTATTATAGTTAAAAATTTGAAAGTAACTGTATGTTCCACTGAACAGACTTGTTGATTTACTTATGGGTCTAGCTGCCTCCTGATGGGCCATGGAGGACCATGGGCTTATGTTTGGAAGGTCCTGCCACTCTCCAGAAATGACCTTGGGCCAGCCAAGTAATCCCTAAGCCCCAGTTTTCTCAACTTCTGAGTAGGGATAATAGTTTCTATCTATTTGCAGAAGGTTTTTAGAATTTAATGACTTTTTAGATAAGCTATTATGGGGTTACCGAGTGACTTCTTCAGCATTTAGTACAGAACAGCTACATCCACCTACCTTGAAACTTTGTATGTATAAGTGGGGTGTCGTCTGAGCCAGTGACAAAGATACTAAGAACTGTGAGACAAATAGCCTTGGACAACATAATTTTCCACCTAAAAGCAAGCACTTACTGCATGTGGTCACACCATGACTACAGTCTTGTTTAACAGCCATGAAAACCTTAGAGGTCTGTGTGCCCGTCCTGAGGAGGACCTGGACGTGTACAGAGGTCTGCTCACTTGTCTGTGATACCACTGCTACTAGATCTAGTTTGGATCAGCTGTGGATAAACTAAAAGGGTGTTATTTAAAATGGTCCCATACCAATGGGATGGTTTATTTCCACATGTCCCTGACCACCCCCCAGTGGTGGGTGACTCATAAACACAGTAGCCCCTTCCTGGCTCTAGTAAGACGATGACTTCCATTCCCTAGAAGCAAACTAACAATCTAAAAAATTTCAGACCAAGACGCCCTGGCTTTAGCTGCAGTTCTCATAGCTGCTACCCGAACCCACATAAGCCTGAGGCACGTCCCACTCAGGAACCACCCCACCTGCTGGGCTGGGGACCAGGAGCCTCCTCACATGCCTTGGGTCTCTGCCCTGGGTGGCTCTTCCCTGCCTGGTCACTTCTCCATTCGCTGGATGCCATGCTCCCTCAGAAGCGTTCAAATCTGTGTCACTCCGTGACAAAGAATAAACAAAACGCCATCCTTCTTCCACTGCTCCTTAGGGAAACTTTGTAATAAGAGCTTAAATGCTACTTTTCAAGAGGCAGGAAATTATGAAGAACAGAATTTCCACCTTGAAAAATCTACCATGAGCGAAATCACCACCAATGAAGGTGAAGAAATTTCCTAAGTTTAATAAGTAAGGCCAAAGATTTAAAGTTATAACAGAAGAGGAGACACAGCGTTGAATCCATTAAGTCGTGGATCTGAATACCTGGGATTAACCCTTGACCATTCAAAGCTATTAAGGACACACAGATACAAACACACCACATAAAGTAAGGAAAGAACTGGCCTTCTAAAAAGTAGGACAGCAATGAGAAACAAAGACCAAAATAGCTACATTAACCAGAAACACATATAATGAAAGTCACACTACTGAATAGAAGGAATGAATAAGCAGAAGAGTGTTTTCAGCGAGTGAAGAGTCAGCTGTGATTAAGTAACTAAAAAGACACAGAATGGGGCTGTATACCCCTCCAGCCCTCAGCGCACCCCTCTATCTGCTCTCAAAGAGCAGACAAACTGGCTGCGTCCACAGATCCGCATGGGCTAGAGCGGTTCACAGGGACACTCACCAACGCCAGTATGTTCTCACGTGTACACAGATGCTGAATCTGGGGGCAGGAAAACCGATCATTAGAAATCAGGCAGGACTGAACCGGGCTCAGCATGTTATATGGCCAGACATTGCAAAGGAACGATCCAAAGTCTTGTTACTTTTGCTACTCTACTGCTTGTTACTAGGCAGAATTGCTTGATAAAGAACTTTAAAGATGTATTTGAGTCTCATGATGTTTAAGAAAAGGCACAGAAAACTTCACTCCTTGAATTTTCTTTCACCAGAGCCACACAGGACTGGCCTTACACTCCCTGGAAACTGCACTTTGGTTTGCTTCGTTATGTGTGTGTCTGGCTAACTTTTGGTGGTTGGGTGTAATAATCAAAAACACTGAACTGCTTACCAAAAGCTAAGAGAAAACATTGCATACATGATGATCTCAGGGATCAGAGGTGTGCTGGACTATAAATACCAGCAGCAGGTATTGTTTCCACCTGCTTGAGGCACGGAAAAACTGTGTGTGTTTCTTAAAAGACTTTCTTTTACGAAATAACCTCACAGGTGCTTAATCTGCGCCATGAAAAGGATATGAATGAGATCTTCATCGTGACTATGGATCGCCGTGTGAAGCTGGTCTTCCAAGTGCAATAACTTCTTGCCTATGGCTTCACATTTTTCTCCAAGTTCTGCAGAAAGGAAGTAAGATTCCTGGGCAGAGGGGGGAAAAAAAAGATCACCTGTAAGCTAAAGACATGTTTAGGCCCACAAACACAGGTGGTATTACAGGGAAGACCTGTAAGAGGGCGCCCAGCCTCTGCACCTGTCAGAATTGTGCTACGGCCTTGTCTCCCCTCTAGTAGGGTCATTCCTGAGAAGACACGAATCCATTTCAAATTATCACCGAATGGTGAGCTGTGTCTATGCAGCTGCACAGGCCACTTCCCTTACCTGCTCAAAACACAGCTTCCGGGATGCTAACTCCAGAAGTGGATTTATCAAGGGGGAAGCTTGGATCTTTCATCCTTGGACAGACTCACAATTAAATAAGAATCCTGATAAAAGGGAGTGGGCAAGAGAAGAACAGGGCTGACCTGGAAGGGCAAAGGGTTCTTCCCCTCGAGGCACAGCAATTTAACCGGGTACTGGGCCTTATTTTACACACTGATGGCCACAATCCCAGAAGGCTAGAATACTAAGGAGACTTTACATACCATGAGGTATGTCGCTGCTGCTGCCCCCACCACCACACTGGAGCACATGCCCCGTGAGGACGGGATTAATGATATCTCCTCGCTGCGGGGTCTGTAGCTCCCAGTGCAGTATCTGACACATGGTGGGCACAGAGTATTGATGGGTTTGATGAAAGAACAGGTGAGTCTGAGGACTCCCTCCTCTAATGCTCCCTCTTCAAACGTATATCTCACACATGAGCCAGAAAGAGACCCTATTTATGTCACTTTTCTGCATAAAAACACCACAGAACAGAGTCAAATCCTGCGTTTGTACAACCCTGCACAAGGCCCAGGGTTCCGCTGTATCCCTTCTTTTTTTTTTTTTTTTTTTGAGACAGAGTCTCAAGCTATCCCCCTGGGTAGAGTGCCATGGCATCACAGCTCATAGCAACCTCCAATTCCTGGGCTCAAGCGAGTCTCCTGCCTCAGCCTCCCAAGCAGCTGGGACTACAGGCGACCGCCACAGTGCCCGGCTACTTTTTGGTTGCAG
>CAUYQV010048494.1:0-14194 GCA_963574575.1 Galagoides demidoff
AAATTATTCCTTGTATCTTCTCAGACCACCATGGAATAAAAGTTGAACTCAACAGCAATGGGAATCTCCATACTCAAAGTCATGGAAGCTAAATAATCTTAGGCTGATTGATAGCTGGGTCAAAGACAAGATTAAGAAGGAAATCAACAAATTTTGGAACTAAATGAAAACGAAGACACAAATTATCAAAACCTGTGGGATACTGCAAAGGCAGTCGTAAGAGGGAAATTTATAGCATTGGAAGCCTTCATCAAGAAAACAGAAAGAGAGAAAGCCAACAACTTAATGGATCATCTCAGGCATCTAGAAAAGGAAGAACTTTCCAACCCTAAACCCAGCAGAAGAAAAGAAACAAAAATTAAGGCAGAATTAAACGAAATTGAAAAAAAAAAGGATAATTCAGAAGATCAACAAAACAGAAAATTGTTTTTTTGAAAAAATTAACAAAATTGATAAACCTTTGGCCAACCTAACCAGAAATAGAAAAATAAAATCTCTAATATCATCTATCAGAAATGATAAAGGAGAAGGAACAACAGACACTTCAGAAAGTCAAAAAATCCTCAATGATTACTACAAAAATCTCTATTCCCAGAAGTATGAAAATCTGAAGGAAATGAACTGATACCTGGAAGCATGCCACCTTCCTAGTCTCAACCAGAAAGAATTAAAAATCTTAAATAGACTTATATCAATCACTGAAATAGCATCATAAATATGAAATCTCCCTAAAAAGAAAAGTCAGGACTAGATGGCTTCACATCCAAATTCTATCAAACATTTCAAGAGAAACTAGTACCTATATTATGCAATGTTTTCCAAAGCATAGAAAAGAAGAAATACTTCCCAACACATTCTATGAAGCAAATATCACCCTGATACCCAAACCAGGAAAGGATCCAACAAAGAAAGAAAATTATAGACCAATATCATTAATGAATATTGATGCAAAAATATTCAATAAGATCTTAGCAAATAGGATTTAACAACACATCAAAAAAATTATACACCATAAAAAAAATTATACACCATGATCAAGTTGGTTTTATTCCAGGGTTATGGGGTTGGTTCAACATACACAAATCTATAACTATAATACATCACATCAATAAAATAAAAAACAAAGACCATATGATTCCCTCAACTGACACAGATAAAGCCTTTGATAATATCCAACATCCTTTCATGATCAGAATTCTTAAGAAAATAGCCATAGAAAAGACATTTCTCAAACTGATAGAGGCCCTTTACAGCAAACCCACAGCCAATATCATATTTAATGGTGTAAAATTGAAAATACTTCCACTCAGATCAGGAACTAGGCAAGGATGCCCACTGTCTCCACTGCTATTTAACATAGTAATGGAAGCCTTAGCTATCGCAATCAGGCAAGAGAAGGTGATCAAGGGTATCCAAATAGGGTCAAAGGAAATCAAACTCTCACTCTTCACTGATGACATTATCCTATACCTGGAAAATCCCAGGGACTCAACTTCAAAACCCTTAGACGTCATCAAGGAATACAACAGCATCTCAGGATACAAAATCAATACTTACAAGTCAGTAGCTTTTATATACGCCAACAATAGTCAAGCTGAAAAAACAATCAAGGACTCTATTCCTTTTACAATACTGCCAAAGAAGATGAAATATCTGGAAATTTACCTAACAAAGGACATGAAAGATCTCTATAAAGAGAACTATGAAACTCTGAGAAAATAAATAGCTGAAGACGTTAACAAATGGAAAAACATACCATGTTCATGGCTGGGAAGAATCAACATTGTTAAGATGTCCATACTACCCAAAGCAATTAAATACAGATTTAATGCAATCCCTATTAAAGCACTACGGTCATACTTTAAAGAACTTGAAAAAAATAGTACTTTGTTTTATATGGAATCAGAAAAAACCTCAAATAGCAAGTACATTACTCAGAAATAAGAACAAATTAGGAGGCATCACATTATCAGACTTCAGGCTATACTGTAAATCTATAGTGATCAAAACAGCTTGGTGCTGGCACAAAACAGAGTGGTAGATTTATGGAACAGAATAGAGAACCAAGAGATGAACTCAGCTACTTATCGTCATTTCATCATCAACAAGCCTATCAAAAATATTCAGTGGGGAAAAGACTCCCTATTCAACAAATGGTGTGGGGTGAACTGTCTGGCAACCTGTAGACTAGAACTAGACCCCCACCTTTCACCATTAATAAAAATTGATTCTCACTGGATAAAAGATTTAAATGTAAGACATAAAACTATAAAAGTACTAGAAGAGAGGGCAGGGAAAACACTTGAAGACATTGGTATGGGAGAATATTTTATGAGGAGGACCCCCTGGGCAATTGAAGCAACACCAAAAACACATTACTGGGATCTGATCAAACTAAAAAGCTTTTGCACAGTCAAGAGCGCAGTAAGTAAAGCAAACAGACAACCTTCAGAATGGGAGAAGATTTTTGCACGTTATGCTTCTGACAAAGGTCTGATAACTAGAATCTACAAAGAACTCAAGCTAATCAATAAGAAAAGAATAAATAATCCCATTTCTATGTGGGCAAGAGACTTAAACAGAAACTTCTCTGATGAAGACAGACACATGGCCTGTAAACATATTAAAAAATGCTCATCATTCTTAATCATCAGAAAATGCAAATCAAAACCACTTTGGGATATCATCTAACTCCAGTAAGATTAGCCCACATCACAAAATCCCAAAACTACAGATGTTGGCATGGATGCAGAGAGAATAGAATGCTTCTACACTCCTGGTGGGAATACAAGCTAATACAACCTTTTCGGAAGGAAGTTTGGAGAACACTTGAGGAACTAAAAGTAGACTTACCATTTGATCCTTCAATTCCTCTACTAGGTATATACCCAGATGATCAAAAATTATTTTACAACAAAGACATTTGCACCAGAATGTTTACTGCAGCCCAATTATAATAGCCAAGACATGGAAACAGCCCAAGTGCCCATCGACCCATGAATGGATTAACAAATTATGGCATATGTACACCATGGAATACTATGCAGCCATAAAAAAGATGAGGGACTTCACATCTTTTATGTTTACCTGGATGGAGCTGGAACATATTGTTTTTAGTAAAGTATCCCAAGAATGGAAAAAAAGTATCCAATGTACTCAACACTACTATGAAATCAATATGTAACCACCTAAACAATCATATGAATGGTAAGACATAACTATAGTCCAGAAAGTAAAAAGGAAGGGGAGAAAGAGGGGTGGGGAGATGGGATATGGGAGAAGGGAGGGTATTTGGACGGACCTCACCTAATGTGCATAATGCAATGGTACATTTCAAAACTATTAAGAAATGAATATAATTGTGATGGATGTGGTACTTGGTTCATTGTAAACATTTCACATTGTATATCGAAACAGTATCCTGAACCCCATAAATGCATCAATGTACAAAGTTATGATTTAATAAAAAATAATTAAAAAAATAAAAAAGAATGGCAGAGGAGGGAACCTCTTTAAACTCATTAGGCAGCATTAACCCAATACCAAAAGCAGACAAAGACGCTAAAACTATAGACCAATATTACTTATGAATAATCATTTGAAAATTCTCAGCAAAATTTAGCAAACCAATTCAGCAGCATATTTAAAAGATCACACACCAAGACCAAAGGAGATTTATTCTTAGAACGCAAGGATAATCTGACAGACAAAAATTAATTGATGTAATATACTACATTATCAGAATAAAGGAAAAATGGCATAATCATTTTGATTGATGAAGAAAAATCAGTTCAACCAAATTAATACCCTTTCCTGATTAAAAAGAGTACACTTAACAAACTGTGGATATAAGAAAACTACCTCAACATTAAAAAAAACCATACATGAAAAACCTACACTAAAATATGCAGTAATGAAAGACTGTAGCTTTTCCACTGAGATCAGGAACAAGACAAGGATACCCACTTTTGCCACTTCCTTTCAAAATAGTATTAGAAGTTATAGTCCGAAAAATTAGGCAAGTAAATAAAATAAAATGCATGCAAACTGAAAAGGGCAAAGTAAAATTATCTCTGTCTGCAAATAACATGATCTTATATGTAGAAAATCCTAACAGCTACACACACACACCCCTGTTAGAACTAAAATATACTTGGCTTGGTGCCAGTGGCTCAAGCAGCTAAGGCGCCAGCCACATACACCTAAGGTGGCGGGTTCGAATCCACCCTGGGCCTGCCAAACAACAATGATGGCTGCAACCAAAAAAAATAGCCAGATGTTGTGGCAGGCACCTGTGGTCCCAGCTGCTTGGGAGGCTGAGGCAAGAGACTCACTTGAGCCCAAGAGTTGGAGGTTGCTGTGAGCTGTGATACCACAGCACTCTACTCAGGGGGACAGCTTGAGGCTCTGTCCCAAAAAGTAAAAAAACAAATAATAAATAAAGTGTTTTAAAAAAAAGAACTAAAATATGCTTACTAAGGTTGCAGTATACAAAATCAACACTCAAAACAGTTGCATTTCTATATACCAACAATAAATAATCTGAAAAGGAAATTAAGAAAACAACTCAATTTGCAATAGCATCCAAAAATAAAATATTCAGAAACCAAGGAGACAAAAGACTTATACACTGAAAACTGTAGCATTGCTGAAAGAAATTAAAAAAGACACAAATAAACAAAAAGGTATTCCATGTCCATGAACTGGAAGACTTAATATTTGTTATAATGTCAACACTACCAAAAGCAATGTATAGATTTGATACAATTCAAATTGAAATCAGAGAGATGTTTTTATAGAAATAGAAAAATCCATTCTACAATTCATATGGAATTTCAAGGGACCCCAAATAGTCAAAACAATCTTGAAGAAGAACAAAATTGGAGAACTCATGCTCTCTTATTTCAAAACTGAGTACAAATCTGAAGTAATCAACCAGTCTAGTACTAGCATAAAGGCAGAGACATAGAGAACAATGAAACAGAATAGGGAGCCCCGACTTGCATCTATGGTCAAGTGATTTTTGACATGAGTGTCAAAACCATTCAATGAGGAAAGGACAGTATTTTCGAAAAACAGTGTTGGAAAACTTGGCTAACCATATGAAAAGAATGAAGTTGGGCTTAATACCATATATAAAAATTAACTCAAAATGGATCAAAGATCTAAACGTGGGAACTAAAATTATAAACCTCTTATGAGAAAATGTATGGCAAAGCTTCACAACATTGAATTTTGTGATGATTTCTTAGATACCAAAGGCATAGGCAACAAAAGCAAAAGTACACAAATTGGACTTCATAAAAATTAAAAACTTCTGTACATCTAAAGATGCTATTGACAGAGTGAAAAGGCAACCTATAGAATAGAAAAATAATTGCAAATCATAAATCTGGTAAGGAATTAATATCCAGGATATATAGAGAACTCCTAAAATTCAACCAATAACAACCAAAAAGAAACTGATTCAAAAATAGGCAAAGGCCCCCAATGATGGCATCAATGTACACAGTTATGCTATAAGAAATTTAAAAAAAAAAGAAAAAGAAAAAAATAGGCAAAGGACACTTGAATAAGCATTTCTCCAAAGACGATGTAAAAATAGCAAAAAGGTCTTTTCCTCCCTGGCTGCCTGAGAATCACCCACCATCATGAACAACACAGTAATTATCCAGACCAGGAAATTCATGACCAACCAATTACTTCAGAGGAAACAAATGAGCATTGATGTCCTTCACCCTGGGAAGGCAACAGTACCAAAGACAGAAATTAGCCAAAATGTGCAAGACCACACCTGATGTCATCTTTCTTATTTGGATTCAGAACTCACTTTGTGGTGGCAAGACGATGGGCTTTGGCAGGATTTATGATTCCTTGGATTATGCAAAGAAAAATGAACCCAAACATAGACTTGCAAAGCATGGCCTGTATGAGAAGAAAAAGACCTCAGGAAAGCAATGAAAGAAACACAAGAACAGAATGAAGAAAGTCAGGGGGACTAAAAGGCTAATGTTGGTGCTGGCAAAAAGTGAACTGGAGATTAGATAACAGGTGAAGGAGTACAGACTCTACAGTGATGTTATCTGCAACCATTGTATAGATTTTTCACAAGAAGATTAATAAAGAATTTTCATGTGAAAAAAATGGCAAAAAGCATATGAAAATGGTCAACATCAGTAATAATGAAGGAAATGCAAATCAAAACCTCAGTGAAATATCACGCCCAGAGTGCTAGGAGTACAGGCAAAAGCCACTGCACCCAGACTTTCATTTCTAAAATGTTGCCTTTTGTCTGAAAAGTGACTACTCTTGTTTTCAACATGGCTGCAGCAGCCCCATTCAATACATACTTTTAAAAAAATGTCCATAGGCCTGAAGAAGAGATAGTTCTTTTCATGAGTCCCTCTTCAAGACTAATAATAAGATTCCTTTTCTCAAATCCCTATTGGCCAGAATTGCATTTCAGTCTCATTCTTAAATTTAGTAAATCTCTGGAAAAGGAAATACCATGATTTGCTTTAACTAATCAAGATTTACCACCCTGGATTGGAGAGGATGTCCAGTCTTTCCTGAATAGATGGTCACTCAATACCAGGGAACAGTTAACAAAAAAAAAAAGAAGAAGAAGAAGAGGACAGAGGATTATTGGGTAAACAACCTACATGTCTGAAGCACCATATGGATAGCTGGGATTCAAATTTTGTTTAACCCATAATGTTGCTGAAAAGTAATAGTGACAGTTTTCTGTCTTATCTAAGGCCTATCATCTCTGCCATGAACGATTAGCTCCCTTGTACTCCCTGCCTAAAATATTGCTCCCTTCTATAGGCAAAACGCCTATATGCTTCTGACCAAAAAAGTCGTTTGAGAGAGAGCAGTGAAAAGACTTTGTGCAGGCATACTTGTGAGAAACTGAGGCAGAATCCCATATGGCTGGGTTGGTTGCGGGCCTAACTCGACCAAGGCTCTGGCTGGAATGGCATTTCCAGAGATGTCCAGACTGCATTAAGGAATTAAGGTTGACTTTATAAGGCAAATAAAAAAACCCTTTGGAAAACTGCCCAGATACCCATCAGCAACCTTCCCTGATCTGTAGTAAGTGATGAAGGTCCCTTACTGACCAGTTTGGGAATGGAAATGTGCTCGGGGACCTCAAGAGAAGAGGAATTTACCCAATGCATACAGCTATCTAATGGCATAGATGAAACCTGGGTTCATGAAAAGCTTTTGAGAAGTCCAGCCTGAAAATTCCTTATAAAAGGTCCCAGCAAAAACCCCCTGACTTAAGGCCTACATGGGAGCAGAGGTTTGCACACAAATTCCCGTATGCCCAAGAAGTTTCTTTATGCCTTGCTTAAAGATTTGAAGTAACAGCCTCCAAACTGGCAAGGACAGCAAGGGCAGGTATTCAATCTACCTTGTTCCTCCATAGTCTCAGGCTTCATCAGATAAGAACAAAGAAAGTAACGACTGACAACATGTTCTTCATTAAATTACATTAAACTGGGTTATGTTGAAATGGTTATGCTAAAAGGTGTATGTTGAGTGGATTATCAGATTATTAGGGAGGAACTACTTACAAGGTGGTTAATCATAAGAAATGGATTAATGAAGTCATTGATGTCCAATGGGCACGTGCAGAGAGAAGTCATTGATGTCCAAAGCACATGTGCAGAGGGATTGTAATGAATATTAATGAGGTCATTTCTGTATAGTGTGCATGCACAAGATTCCCTATATAAACCAACTGTAAATAAAGAAAGCATGCCATTTTGCCTGAGCAAGCAGATGGTCACCTTTATTTAAAACACAATTTCAATAAGCATGCTTATTCTTTGCTACGTGGTTTTTCCATGAGACCCTAACGGCAACACCCTTAATGCAACACCTTCTAACTTTTTATCCATAATGAAGCACAGTGATCTTTTAATCTTTATTTTTCTTTTCTGAATCAGAAGTCTGACAGTGTCATTAACACCTTAAAGTCCTTCACTCCCTCTTTGTCAACATGGCAGGATGAAATCCAGGCTTCGTCCTGGCCCTGACTCTCCAGCTCATTGCCTGGGCTCCTTCCTAGCCCTGACTCTCCAGCCCGCTGTCCAGGCTCTTTCCTGGCCCTGACTCTCTAACCTGTTGTCCACCAATTCCTTCAGAACGTCATATTCTAAAGACCCCAAACTGTCCGTGGCTTTCTGAACTTCATGTTCTTTCATCCTTTGTTCATGACATCTCTTCAGCTTAGCAAGCCCATGTTCTCCATTCCCAAACTCACCCTTTTCAATGAGGAAGTAATTAAGAATCCCTGGACATTGAATCTTTCCCCTGGAAGGCTGCTGGTGACATGGTCCCCAGACAATCAGGTGCTCTTCCTCAGAGCTACCACCGTACCCTGTGCGTCTTTCCTTTGGGTGTCAAATGTCCAGTAATGAGGTGAATACTGCCTTCCCAGGACAATGTACACTTTACATTACAACATTCCAAACAACTCTGAAATAAAGTCACTGTTCCTTAGAAATTAATTTGTAAGGGCAGGTATGACTCACGCCTATAATCCTGGTGAGCTGGGAAACCAAGGCCCAGTGGATCACATGAGCTCAAGAGTTAAAGACCAGTCTAAACAAGAGCAAAACCTGTCTCTACTACTAAAAATAGGAAAATTAGCCAGGTGTTGGGGTGGGTACCTGTAGTCCCAGCTACTGGGGAGGCTGAGGCAAGAGAACCAATCCCTTGAGCCCAAGAGTTTGGGGTTGCTGTGAGGTATGACACCATGGCACTCTACCCAGAATGACAGAGTAAGACTATGTCTCAAAAAATAAATAAATCAAAATTAAAATTAAATAGTAAAAGCCTCAAAGCAATATATATAAATTATAACAGAATTAAATATATAAATATGAATGTCTGCATTCCTAACTATGGCTTGATATTTCTAATTAATCTGAAAACTTGTATCATTATATCTGCTATATAGATAGTGATCTCCTTGAAGGTGGAGATCTTTTATCCTGATGCCCACCACACAGTGGATACTCAATAACTATTTAAAGATAAATGGAAGACTAAAATAAGGTGGGCAAACTGGATTTTCAGGAAAGATCCCTTCATCACCTTTACTCTCTGTCTCAAAAGAAGAAAGAAATTCCATTGAACACTATTCTTTCATCATAGTAGTAACAGGAAAAAGATTCTCTACTCATAGGAGTTAGTTGGAGGAGCAATAAAGATTTATTGAAAAATTAACAAAAACTTCAAGCCTAAGATATGGTTATATGTAGGGAGGTTTTGAATATCAGTTCTCCATATCTTAGTGACAGATTGTTCATTCATCATGCTGTGATGCTTTGGAAATGACAGACCTATTTGGGCTGGGTGCTGTGGCTCATGCCTATAATACCAGCACTCTGGGATACTGAGGATGGTGGATTGCCTGAGCTCACAGGTTCAAAACCAGCCTGAGCAAGAGTGAGACCTCATGTCTAAAAATAGCTGGGCATTGTGTTGGGCGCCTGTAGTCCTAGCTACTCAGGAGGCTGAGGTTAAGAGAATCACTTGAGCCCAAGAGTTTGAGGTTTCTGTGAGCTATGACACCACAGCACTATACTGAGGGTGACAAAGTAAGACTCTGTCTCAAATAAAAAAAAAAAAAGTGTTCCCTTCTCCGTATCCACACCAGCACCTGCAGTTTTGAGACTTTGTGATGTGGGCCATTCTCACTGGGGTTAGATGATATGTCAGGGTGGTTTTGATCTGCATTTCTCTGATGATTAGGGACAATGAGCATTTTTTCATATGTTCGTTTGCCATTCATCTATCTTCATTAGAGAAGGTTCTATTCATCTTTCTTGCCCAGTGATCTGAGGGATTGTTGGATTTTATGTTTATTAATTTGATACAACCTTTTTGGAAGGCAGTAGGGAGAACCCTCAAAGAACTCAAGCTAGACCACCCATTTGACTCTGCAATCCTATTGCTGAGCATCTACCAGAAGGAAAAAAAAATCCTTTTATCACAGGGACACTAGCACTAGACTGTTTATCACAGCTCAATTTACAATAGCCAAAATGTGGAAACAGCCTAAATGCCCACCAGCCCAGGAATGGATTAACAAGCTGTGTATATGTACACCATGGATTACTATTCAGCCACTAAAAAAGATGGAGACTTTACATCTTTTGTATTAACCTGGATGGATGTAGAACACATTATTCTTAGTAAAGCATCACAAGAATGGAGAAACAAGAATCTTATGTGCTCAATTCTGATATGAGGACAATTAAGATCCTAGTACACAGTGGGAGTTGGGGGATGAGGAGAGCTGAGAAAGGAAAGGGGGGGGTGGAGGGACAAGGGGGCATAAGATATATGCCTTATCTAACAAAAGCAATCAATATAACCTGGTTCTGTGTACCCTCAAGGAATACCAACAATAAAAAAAAACCTATTTGACAAATAATAACACCTAGTTTCCCAAACTGCTGATAACTCATGAAATGTTTGTATTTACTATCTCTGAATCACAACATAGCTAACTACGGAGAAGGGGAGTTGCTGTTGAGGCCTGAGGAGATGTTCTTGTTTTCTTCTAATAAGTACATATTCCCCCATGTCAAGTTTTTCCTTTTCTTTGCTTAGCCACTCACATTCCAACTTCATTGCTTAGCCACTCACATTTTTCTCTTTTATTATGTCATGAAGCTTTATAGTAAATACCATTTTTTATGTTTTATAAAGTGAAGAAAGAAAAAACAAAATGTATAAGCATTTGGTAATGAAAAGGAATATAAGTGTAATCACTTAAAATTTCACAGTGGCATGAATCTACAGCATTTTGTCCTCTGAGGATGCTGCTGGAAGAAAAACTTACAAATTCAAATAGCTGCATAAGTTGGACCCTTGAAAATACCAGCTGTTACAATCTAATCACACCATCCAAAGTTTAAGGAGGTGTGTTTCCCCACAAAAGCTATTTAAGGGCTCGGCACCTGTAGCTCTAGGGTACCAGCCACATACACTAGGGCTGGTGGGTTTGAACCCAGCTCAGGCCTGCTAAACAACAATGATAACTGCAAAAAGAACAACAAAAATAACCGGGTGTTGTTGGGGGGTAGGTGGGGTTCCTGTACTGGGAAGGCTAAAGCAAGAGAATTGCTTAAGCCCAAGAGTTTGAGATTGCTGTGAGCTGTGACACCATGGCACTCTACCGAGGGCGACATAGTAAAACTGACTCAAGAAATAAGAAAAGGCTATTTAAGCACAGTATGTGAATATTCCTCTCATGACAGCATGTGCTTGCATAATTAGTGCTGATTCCCCTACTTCATCCCTCCAATCTTGAGTTAATATTAAATATTAAGAAAATACATACAGCATGCAAAGAACCTAATTTGGTTAGCTGACAGATTCAGGAATCAAGCCTTCTAATTCTGTTATTGAAATTTAAGAATGCTTTGGAGCCAATCACTGAAGTAAACCACTTGACTGTGTTACCTGTTAAGGGCATAATAGAACAAAAAAGAGAAAAGAAAAAGCCCTAAGTGTCTCCGGTATAAAGTCTACACCAAACACCAAACCCCTAGGACTGCACAAAGAACTCCACTCTCTAGGGCAATTAGTATTGTCCAAAACTTTAACAATCTGTCTATATTGCTTTCCCTCCTACTGTTACAAGTTTTTCCTTGTATTATACTGAAATTAGATACCGTTTTTTTGAGACAAGTGTCTCACTCTGTCACCATGGGTAGAGTGCCATGGCGTGATTATAGCTCATGGCAACCTCAAACTCGGGCTCAAGCGATTCTCTTGCTCCAGTTTTTCTAATTTTTAGTAGAGATGGTGTCTCGCTCTTGCTCAGGCTGGTCTCGAACTTCTGAGCTCAATGAATCCACCTGCTGAGCCTCCCAGAGTGCTGGGATCATAGGCATGAGCCACCGCACCTGGCCCAGATGCCTTGTTGGCAATGGAGCATGGTATCTGGAGCGCATCTTAAGTGAATCCTTATCAGCAATGTGACTCTGGGCAAGTGACTTAATCATGTGAGGTTAGTTTCCTCAGTTTGTCAGAGGCTTCATCAGACAACTTATGAGTCAGAAGCCCAGCAGTCCAGCAGGGGCAGAGAAACCAGGAAGTCCAAACTGGAAATGCTGACGAGCTCTTTGAGGCCATCCTGGGCCAGCATCAGAGAGAAAATCTCCCAGACACTGTAGCCTTTATAAAGGGGGAACATTCTCCCTCCAAACCCTGCGCACTCCCAGCTTTTCCTCTAGGAAACTCAGCAGGCTCCCTTAGGGTGGGAGGATGGGGACAATCTAGAGAAAGGACACATGGCTCTGGCTCTACATTACTTTCCAAATCATTAGATAATCAGAACATTTTAAAGTTATTGTGCTTGCCAATTCTTTCTGTATCTTCTATAAGCATCAAGGGAGTCAAATCCCTTTCAACCCCCATACCATTTTTTTTCTACAAAAAGTAAATTGTTATTTTTCCACTTGAAGAGTGGAATATCAGGGTAAGAAGTTGTTTAGTCTAGTTCTTCCCTTTAAAATGTAGCTAATCACTAATCTCATATTAAGTTTCAATACACTGGAAATTGTGGGAATCAGGAGCATCTGGGAGAGAACATGAAGAGGAACTTTTAGGAACAAACTCAAAACCCAGGCACAGTGGCTCTCACCTATAATCCCAGCACTCTGGGAGGCCAAGGATGAGGATTGCCTGAACTCATAGGTTTGAGACCAGCCTGAGCCAGACCGAGACCCTCCCCCCCTCTAAAAAATAGCCAGGCATGTGGTGGGCACCTGTAGTCCCAGCTACTCAGGAGGCTGAGGCAAAAGGATCGCTTGAGCCCAAGAGTTGGATGGAGGTCACTGTGAGCTATGACAGCACAGCAGTCTACCAAGAGTGACAAAGTGAGACTCTGTCACAAAAAAAAAGAAAAGGAAAGGAAAAAAACTCAAGAGAAGCCCTTCCATTTAACTGCTGTGCGACCTCTGGCAAATAAGTAGCCTCTAATCTAGGAGTCTCAGCATCCTTCCCACTAAAATGCCAGATCCAGGTAGATGTTTTTCCCACCCCTGTGGTAAACTGCAAACAGCCCCACTGCCCCATCCCGCTGGGTGTGCACACCCTGCCAACTGACTGTGCAGCTCCTTGAATCAAGCCCTGGGATTTGCTTCCTTGTCCCTTGAGCCAGGCTGTCCCTGTGACTTGCTTTGGCCAATGGAAGACATCAGAAGGTTAAAGAGCCCTAAAAAGCAAACACATGGGCATGTTCAAAAGCCTTCAGGAGCTTTGTTTTTTATATTAAGAATTGCACAAAAAGCAAAAATTCATCCTTTTGAACTCCCCACAACATCACCAAAACAAAACTCCTGAAAGAAGACTACCTGGGCAGAACATTAGCAGTGTCTCAGAAGGGAAAAGCAGATGTGGAATACTGACCGAAAAAAAAAAAAATACATTGTATTGATAAGTTGGTTTTCACCTTGAAGCATGGTTAACTTTTTTTTTTTCGGAGACAGTCTAACTCAGTGACCCTTGGTAGAGTGATGTGGCATCATAGCTCACAGCAACCTCAAACTCTTGGGCTCAAGTGATTCTCTTGTCTCAGTCTCCCAAGTAGCTGGAACTACAAGTGTCTGCCACAATATCCAGCTATTCTTTAGAGACAGGGCCTCATTCTTGCTCAGACTGGTCTCAAACTCCTAAGCTCAAGCAATCCACTCACCTTAGCCTCCCAGAATGTCACAATTACAGGTGGGAGCCATTGCACCTGGCCCCAGGCTCGGTGTTTCTTTTGGGGATTTTCTGAGTGTTTCTTTTTGTTGTTGTTTGTTTATCAGGCCCAGGCAAGGGTGGAATCCAAGACTGCTGGTATGCAGAGTCAGCACGCCAGCCACTGACCTATGGCTGCCAGCTTATTTAACTTATTTACTAGAGAGGTTAAATCCACTAAAAATGCTAAATCTGGGCTGGGCGCCTGTGGCTCAATCAGCTAAGGTGCCAGCCACATACACCTAGGGTGGCGGGTTCGAATCCCCAGCCCGGGCCCACCAAACAACAATGATGGCTACAACCAAAAAATGGCCAGGCGTTGTGGCAGGCGCCTGTGGTCCCAGCTACTTGGGAGGCGGAGGCAGGAGACTCGCTTGAGCCCAGGAGTTGGAGGTTGCTATGAGCTGTGATGCCATGGCAC
>CAUYQV010048497.1:0-47923 GCA_963574575.1 Galagoides demidoff
ATGGTTTGAGGAAAGGGTTAGATTCCCCCCCCCCCATGTGAGGTTGCAGTTTTGTCGGGGTGTTTGCCAAAAATAAATGCCATCTCACGTTTCTGTACAGTACCATCCTTGACATGAGTCAGTCCTCCATAAAACTGTGAACCTATCTCTGGACTTTCTCTTCTGCTCCAGTGGTCTATTTGTATATTCTGTCTTAATTCCTAAAGATTTATAAATCTCATATCTGGTAATAAAAATCATCCAGTTTTGATCTACCTCTTCAAATTTGTCTTGGATATCCTTGGCCTCTTGCATTTTCACATTAAAATTTGAATCATTTGTCAGTTTCTATAATTAAAAAATCCTGCTGGAGACAACTAACATTTTACATCATTAACTCATTTTATCTGTAATGTATTTTATAGGTTTCTCTGTAGAGGCCTTGTACATTTATTATTAGATTTATTCCTAGGTGTTTAATTTTTTAACATGCAGGCCCAATAATATTATCTAGGCTGGGTATGGTGGCTCACTCCTGTAATCCTAGCACTCTGGGAGGCTGAGGTGGGTAGATTGCCTGAGCTCAAGGGGTTCGAGACTATCCTCAGCAAGAGTGAAATCTTCTCTCTAAATATAGCTTGGTGTTGTGGCAGTGGCGTGTAGTTTCAGCTACTTAGGAAGCTGAGGCAAGAGAATCACTTCAGCCCAAGAGTTTGAGGTTGCTGTGAGCTATGATGCCACAACACTCTACTGAGGGAGAAAAAGTGAGACACTGTCTCAAAAAAAAAAAAAAGAAATATGTATTATTTTCTATTTACTTGTTGGTACATAGAATTATTACAATTTTAATTTTGACCTTTTATCTAGAAAACTTGCCAAATACAATTCCAATAAATTATGCAGATACTTTTACATTTTCTATTCATACCTTATAATATCTCCAAATAGTGACAACCATTCTGTTTCTTTATTTCTTCTTTTTTGATACTCCTGTGATTTTTTTTTCGCTTTATTGCATTGGTTAGAATTCCTAGTTCAGTGATAGAGACCTTTCTTTTCTCAATCTTAGAGGAAAATCTGTCAAAAGTTCACCATTATGTGTGAATATTTACAATAGATTCTGGAGTCTTTTTAGGTAGATATCCTATTTCAGATTTAAAAAGTTCTATATCTAATTTGTTGGAGTTTTTAAAATATTTTATGCAATTTTATTGAGAAAGTCATTCATTTTTCTACCTTATTCTGTTAATAAGGTTAGTTTCATTGCATATTAGATTTGGTTTGGATACATCAATTATCTACACTAAGAAATTAAACGTTTTTGTAAACAATTTTGTATTATTTGTGAGCTTTAAGTGAGCTTGAAGTCTTTTTTTCTCTTAGAAGTATCAAATATTCTCTCTAAAGTCATATTTGCACTGATAACTTGATCAGACATCATTCTGTTTGAATATAATATATTTTCTTATGGATGAAGAGCTCACTATATTTGCAATTTATCTTCTATGGAAGAGTTTTATTTCCTACTAGTACCAGAAAGTAAGATTTGTGTACATTGGTACCTGGCTAGAAATTAGAGACATTACTTTATACTTTATCAGCTGGGAAGATTGCTCACTGACTTATGTTCTATACTGCTATATGTTCTCTAATTAATGTAAATTGATAATTTAAAAACTTAATAGTTTTTGGTATGCTTTTTACTTCCATTATGTAATCTGATACTCACAATCTTACAAAATACATTTTAATTGCTTATAAGAAGTTTAATAAGGAGATTTTGTGGCTATGACCTTGAAAGCACAGTTAACAAAAGCAAAAATAGACAAATGAGACTGCATGAAACTAAAAACCTCCTGCACACTGCAAGAGGGACTAACAAAATCACATGTTTTGACTTGGTTGTCTGTACCCTCACGGTAACCTGAAATTAAACCCCCCCCCCCAACGCCTGCACAGCAAGCAAAGTGAGAGATAACACACAGAACAGAAGAAAACATTTTCAAACTATACTTCTGACACAGGGTTAATATCCAAAATACATATGGAACTCAAGTCTGTAGCAAGAGAAAAAATAATTAAATGAACAAAGGACCAGCACAGACATACTTATTTCACATGGAGACATACAAATGGCCAACAGGAATATGAAAAACTCAGCATCACTCATCATTAGGGAAATGAGAAGGAAATGTCACCTCATATGGCTTTTAACAAAAAGACAAAGGATAATTGTTATCCAGGATGCAGGCAAAATGCATCCTGTTGATCCTGTTGATGGAAACGTAAATTAGGATAGGCATATGGAAAACAGCATGGAGTATTTCCTCAATAAAAAAATACACTAGAACTACTATATGATCCTTTTATCCCACTTCTGAGAATGCATCCAAAGGAACTGACATCAACATGTCAAAGGATAGCTGTACTCACCTGTTTACTGCAGCATTATTCACAATAGTCAAGATATGAAACCAGCCTAAGTATGCAGTAGATGAATTTCAGGTAGACAAGAAGAATAAGTTTTGTTATTGCCTATTACCTGTTGCATAGCAGGTTGACGATAGCTGATAACTACTGTATATTTCAAAATAACAATAAATGCATACAATTATTTTTCAGCTAAACATATTAATAAAAAGGAAAACCTAATATAAGGAGGTCTATATTCAAACTAGAGGGTAGATCATGTTAAAATTGTTTCTCTTTCTCTTTTTGTTTTTTTCTAATCAAAGGTCAATATGAATATCAGCCTTCATGGGTTGTTGACTAAAGCCCTTTACTGAAGGGCTTGAGAATATTTTCTACATTTTATATTTTTATGGTCCTGTTGAGAGCTACCCAGTGTTCTCAGGCCTACAATTTATGATGTTTAATGGTAGACTCTGAAAGAATAACCAAGAATTTCAAATATTTTGGGGCCATGGGACACAGGGACACAGGGAATGGATAGATACTATTTCAGTCAGGGTTTTCCAGAGATAGGGAGAACTGATAGGGCATATGTAGACAGAGACATGTGAGATGGGATTTATTAGGGGACTGGATCACTTGGTTATGGAGGCTAAAGTCCCACAATGTGTCATCTGCAAGCTGGAGAATCAGAGAAGTTGGCTGCATGGCTCAGTTCAAGTCCAAAGACTTCAGAATCAGTAAAGCCGGTGGTGATGGTGTCCCTGTCAGTCTGAGGCCAAAGTCTCAAGAGACTGTAAGGCGAGGGTTTGCTGATGTGAGTTCCAGACTCCAAAAACCAGAGAATCTGGAGTTCTGACACCAGGGATAGGAGAAAAAGGGTGTCCAGGCTCTGGAAGACAGAGAAAGAGTAGGAATCCACATTTCCTCTACCTTTTTATTTTGTCTAGGGCCCCAGCTGATTGCGTGGTGCCTGCCCACATGCCCATATTGAAGGTGAATATTCGCTCCTCAGTCCCCTCCCTCACACACCAGCCTCTTTTGGAAACACCCTCACCACACACCTGGAGCAGCTCAATCATTCTAACCTAGCGCCAAACCAAAGCAGAAGGGGGATAGGCTCATGTCCTCCTGAGCACTGAGAATAGTTAATCCAGTGATTGAGAATAAATAATATTTTACCAGCTACCTGAGCATCCCTTAGTTCAGTCAAGTTGACAGTCCATATCAATCATCACATGGTGACCCATTTTCGGGACTATAGGTTGAGGAGAGGAGGCCCCAGGAAGCTCAACACTCTCTGCCCTTTGAGAAGATACTAGAAAATTGGGATATATGAAATCTTTGTGACAATCGTTTTTTTCTGGGTCACTCTTGGAACAGAATGTAGCACACTTCCATGGCATCCAGCCCAACATGTTGATGTTCTGTGAATAAGAACTCTCTCCGCCTTCTCTGGGTTGCTCTGGATCCTCAGGGGCATGTGGACTATTGAGAGAGGGGACTCTGGTAACACTAATGATTGTCTTTAATTTTTCTGATCAGGGAAATCTAAAAAGACACTTCATGGTTTGAACAGTTAAGAGGTGGGATTGGCAGACTAGAACTGAGGTCTTTTGAGTCCAGTCTCTAAATCTTTGATTGGGATTTTGACTTTTACATAATTCGCATCTATCAGTTATAAACACTGTTTGGCATTTGGCAAACTCCAGTATTAGCAGTTTTTTGGTTTTTTTTTTTGATAGTGGGATGAGGGAATAACAATATTTGCATCTCTAGGTAGTATCTGCCATCACAGGAGTAAGTTTGGCTTGCCTGATTTTGTTCAGTCTCTTTCCCTCTCACTTCTATCTGCTCATGTTTTCAAAAGTCGGTTCCAACTTCCCAAATGTTCTCTGCCTGAATTTGATAACTGCATATTTGTGTTACTCCTTTTTATGCTTTTAACATATTAGGTTGGGTGGGTCATTTTATTTATCATCATTCTGTGTCTAGAGATGCTCAGGCCTGTGACATGGAGAGAACTTCAGGTGTACAGGTGAGTGCAGAGCTGAGAGCACAAGACAATGGCTCTAATGCCCTGTCCCGTTCTCCCCTAATGTTGAGACATTGTTCCTGATAAGTCTGATAGTTTTCTTCACTTTTTAGTTATTAAATAGCAATCTTATAACAGCATTGGATGCCTATGTAAAAAGAAAACATCGATCATTTCTTCATCATGAAGTTACCTCCTTTTTCATTGTTGTAGATTCCCTTTTATCTTTATTATATGCTTGTTAAATTGATGTGCTTTAGAAATAATAATCCTTTTGGACAGGCTAACAGCAACAGAAATGTAATAAATGTGGGAATACTTAGAAAAATCTTAAATTCTGGCAGTACCTATTAGACTATTCACAGACTTATTTCTATTTTGATGCAGTGGTTGTGGTGTAAATTATTTTATCTTGATTTTACTCCAGGGCTCTTAGAATTAGATTTGGCAGGAGTCAGCTTTGATTTAACGCTTGTATGCATTACAGGTATTAGAAAAAAAATCCTGTTTGCCCAAAAGTCTTTGGAGTGGCAGCAACCTAATTAAAATTACCCAGGTAAGTAAATCCATTTTTGATTATCAGTAACACGGTGAGTTTTTTTTTTTAAACAAAGTTTGCTCATTACTTGGAGAATAAAACTCAATTTATCATACACAATGTTTGGTGTTCACTCAAAATGTGCCCTTAGATTTATAAATGCTTCACTATATTTTTATTGCAAAGACTAAAGCTCAGATGGCTAGGGTAAGGGACAAAAGAGTTCATGGACATGAATTTGAATGGTAAGTAGACAATTAATTGGTTTTCTGTGTTTCATGGCTTAAGATCACATCAATGAGTCTGTCAGTAGTTAAAAAATGTGTAGAATTATGACATGGAAATGTTTGATGTGATTTTACAATATAACTTTATGTTCCTTAGTCATTAATCAAGCAAAAGTGTGGATGGGCTATTGTAAATGTATCTTCAAATTTAGGGAAAACATTTTAGTGGTCATGAGAGTGGGTGGGAGTTTAGCAGCAAAACTCAGATATAAAGAATCAGCAGACAGTGTGTCAGTTTCCACCTGGTCACCAACTCAAAAGTAGGGCAAAAACCTTTTGAGCCTAGGTTTTCTAATCTGTAAAATGAGGTTAACAATATCTGCCAAACTTACCTTCCAGGCTTAAGTGAAGGTCAAAATAGAAATTGTTGAGCACACCTGCTCTTGATCAGGATTCTAATGATAGACATAGTTTTGATCTTCTGTCTTTCATGTTACTTAATATACATTTGGTGACTTGGGCTGAAGGTAGTATTTGACTATATTTAAAACTAGTGAATAGGTTAGAAACTAAGTACAGCATACCTCAGAGATATCGCATGTTTGATTCTAGACCACTGCGATATGAAGAATAGCACAATAAAGTGAGTCACACCATTTTTTTTGTTGTCCAGTGCACATAAAAGTTATGTTTATACTGTATGGGAGTCTATTGTTTGTGAAATAGCATTTTACATAAAAAATACGTATACTTTTGTTAAAAATATTGAAACAGAATCCGCACCTCTCACCACTCACAAAAATTAATTCATGATGGGGAGGCACCTGTGGCTCAGTGGGTAGGGTGCTGGCCCCATATACCGAGGGTGGCAGGTTCAAACCCGGCCTTGGCCAAACTGCAACAAAAAAATAGCTGGGCGTTATGGTGAGCACCTGTAGTCCCAGCTACTTGGGAGGCTGAGGCAGGAGAATTGCCTAGGCCCAGGAGCTGGAGGTTGCTGTGAGCTGTGTGATGTCATGGCACTCTACTGAGGGCAATAGAATGAGACTCTATCTCTAAAAATAAAAACAAAAAACAAAAAACAAAAAAAAATTAATTCATCATGGGCAAAGGATTTAAACCTATGGCATGACATTATAACATAAGAACAGTACAAGAAAGTATTGGGAAAACTCTTATGGCTATCAGTATAGGGAAAGGATTTATAAAGAAGACTCCCCAAACAATCACAGCAACAACAAAAATAAACCAATGGGACCTAATTAAATTAAAAAGTTTTTGCACATCCAAGGACATAATCAATAGAATAAACAAACAATCAACAGAATGGGAAAAAATATGTGCATGCTATACATCCAGTAAAGGGCTGATAATCAGAATCTACAAAGAATTCTCAATCAAACCAGCAAGAAAAATTAAACAACCCCATTAAGAGTGGGCAAAAGACATGAACAGAAACTTTTCAAATGACAATAAACCAAAGGCCAAAAAACACATGAAAGAGTGCTCAATGTCTCTAATCATCAGGGAAATGCAAATCAAACCCACGATGAGATATCATCTAACACCAATTAGAATGGCTCATATCAAAAAGCCTCAGACAAGCCTCAAAGCAATAGATGTTGGAGTGGATGTGAAGAAAAAGGAACACTCATTCACTGTGGGTGGGACTGCAAACTAGTACAACCTCTATGGAAAGTAGTATGTAGATATCTTAAAGAACTGAAAATAGACCTACCTTTTGATCCATAAATCCCATAAAAATGTGAATGGATTAATAAATTGTGGTACATGTATGCCATGGAATACTATTTAGCCACAAAAAGATGATGATCTAGTATCTTTTGTAACAAGCTGCATGCAATTAGAGACCATTCACCTAAGTGAAATATTAGAAGAATGGAAAACAAACACTACATGTACTCAATAATAGATTGGAACCAATTGATCAACACTTACGTGCTCATATGGAAATAAAGGAAATCAAGTATGTGGGGTAGGGTGTGGAGAGGTAAGGTAAATTCCCACCTAACTGGTGCAGTGCACATACTCTGGGTGAAGGGTACACTTATAACTTTGACTTAAAATATACAAAAGCAAATTACAGAAAAGAAAATTATGTAACAAGGATGTGTATGGCCCTGTAATGTTCTGAAATTAAAAAAAATACTTTATTGACAAAAAATGCTAACAATTGCCTAAGACTTATGCAAGTTGTAATATTTTTTGCTAGTAGAGGATCTTACCTCAATGCTGATGACTACTGACTGATCAGGTGGTGGTTCCTGACAATTGGAATGGCTGTGGTAATGTGTAGTAAATTAAAATAAGATGATTGCCACATCAATGGATGCTTTTTTTTTTTTTTTACCTTTTTGATCTGCATTTATACACTGATGGATGCTTCCTTTTGCAAAAGATTTCTCTATAGAATGTAACACTTTTTAAATAGCATTTTATCCACGGTACAATTTTGCCAAAATTGGAGGCAGTTCTCTCAAACCCTATCACTGCTTTATCAACTAAGTTTATATAATTATATAATATTTTAAATCCTTTGTTGTCATTTCAACATGTTCACAGCATCTTCACCATGAGTAGATTCCATTTCAAGAAACCACTTCCTTTGCTCACCCATAAGAAACAACTCTACCCATCTGTTTCAAGTTTGATTGTGAGATGACAACAATTCACATCTTCAGGCCCCACTTAAAAGTCTAGTTCTCTTGCTAGTTCCACCGTATCTGCAGTGATTTCTTCCACTGATGTCTTGAACCTTTCAAAGACATTACAAGGGTCAGAATCAACTTCTTTGAAACTCTAGTTAATGTTGATATTTTGAAGTCCTCCAATGAATCATGAGTCTTCTTAATGCATCTAGAATATATAATCTTCCCAGAAGATTTTCAGGTTGCTTTGCCCAAATTCACCAGGAGAATCACTATCCATGGCAGTGATAATCCTACACACACATTTTTTAAATAGAAAGTTGAAAGTCAAGATTACTCTTTTATTCATGGGCTACAAAGTAGATATCATGTAAACAACATTAACGTTCCTTTTATAGCTCCATTGGAGCTTTTGGTTGAATTGTTAATGAACAGGAATATTTTAAGGGAATCTTTTTTTCTAGGCAGTAGGTTTCAACAGTGGGCTTAAAATATTCAGTAAACCATGCTGTAAACAGATAAGCTGTTATCCAGGCTTTGCTGATCTGTTTGTAGAGCAGAGGCAGTGTAGAGTCAGCATAATTCTCAAGGGCCCTAGCATTTTCAGAATGGTAAATGAACACTGGCTTCAACTGAGGTCACTGGCTGTGTTAGCCCCTAACATGAGTCAGCCTGTCCTTTGAAGCTTTGAAGCAATGTACTTTCTTCTCTTTAGCTATGGAAGTCCTAGATGGCATCTTTTCCCAGTATCTGCCTTGAAAATGTGTTGTCTAGTGTAGCCGCCTTTATCAAGATCTTAGCTAGACTTCTGGATTACTTGCTGCAGCTTGTACATCGGCACTTACTGCTTCACTTTGCACTTTTGTGTTATGGATGTGGCTTCTTTCCTTAAAGCTCATGAGCCCTCTTCTGCTAACCTCCAGCTTTTCTTCCAAGCTTTCTGACCTATCTCAATCTTCACAGAATTGAAGAAAGATCCTTGTTCTGAATTAGGATTTGGTGTAAAGCGTGGTTGTGGCTGGTTTGATCTTTTATCCAGATTAGTCAAATTTTCTCCATATCAGCAGAAAGACTGTTTTGATTTCTTACCATTTATGTGTTGACTGGAGTAGCACTTCAAATTTCATCAAGAACTTTTCCTTTGCATTCACAACTTGGTTAACTGTTTGGTACAAGAGGGCTGGCCTTTAACTTGTCTTGACTTTCAACATGACTTCCTATTTAGGCTTAATCATTTCTAGCTTTTGATTTAAGATAAGAGATGTGCAACTCTTCCTTTCATTTGAACACTTAAAATACTGTTGTAGGGTTATTAACTGGCCAAATTTCAATATTCTTGTGCCTCTGGGGTGTGTACCATTATCTCCATAGATATAATCTTGAAAACCACAAGCCTGAATGTTGAAATCTCTAAACATCAAAATCTCTGATATCTAAGGATACAACAACTAAAGCAAATAGACAACCTTCAGAATGAGAGAAGATATTTGGATACTATGAATCTGAAAAAGGGCTGATAACTGGAATCTATACAGAACTCAAATGAATCAACAAGGAATGAGCCAACAACCCAATTTATAAGAAGGTAAGAGACTTGAACAGAAACTTCTCTGATGAAGACAAACAATAGCCAACAAACACATGAAAAAAATGCTCATTGTCATTAATCATCAGAGAAATGCAAATCAAAACTCTGAGATATCACCTAATCCCAATGAGGATAGCCCACATCACAAAATCCCAAGCTGCAGATGCTGGTGTAGATGTGGAGAGAAGGGAACATTTTTACACTGCTGGTAGGATTTCAAACTAATACAACCTCTGTGGAAAGAAGTATAGAGAATCCTCAAAGAGCTAAAAGTAGACTTTCCATTTGATCCTGCAATCCCATTCCTAGGTATCTACTCAGAAGAAAAAAAAATCATTTTACCAGAAGGACATTTGCACTGAAGTGTTTGTTGCTGCTCAATTCATAATTGCCAAGACGTGGAATCAACCCATGTGACCATCAACCTATGAGTGGATTAATAAACTGTGGTATATATATATCATGGAATACTATTCAGCCATATAAAATGATGGAGACTTTATATCTTTTGTATTAAGCTGAATGGACTTGAAGTACATTCTTCTTAGTAAAGTACCACGAGAATGGAAAAGCAAGTATCTAATGTACTCAATACTCACATGAAACCATAGAAAACTACATGCCCGCATGAGAGAATAACACAAACATATTCAAGTAGGAGGAGAGGGGAGGACACTATAATGTCCACAAATGTGACACTATAAGGGTATGCAGCACACGTCCCGCATGAAGGGCTCAACTATAACTTGAACTTTACCTTAGAAACACAAACAACATAACCTAATCATTTGTACCCTCATATTAATCTGAATACAATAAAATCCCCCAAATTGCAATCTCAAAAGATTAAAATCCAGACATTGAAATTCTGAAAACCAAGTCTGTTGACAGGATTAGTGCATCCAACAGTTGTGTGCAGGATGGTTACATCATGTATACAGACTGGTTTGAAAATAAGAACGCACATGGTAGTGTAAGAAGGTACCCGGGGTGGGGGGTACCTTGCTGTTTGATCACCATCATTGTTTCTGCCAAATTTGTGGTCTGTATATGAGTATATTGGGAATGGATGTCTGCATACAACATAGAAGCACAGCACAGAAGATTGGAAAGTTTGCCAGAGAATGCTCACATAGATGTATATTGATTGAAATTCAGAATTTCAAAGAGAGTAGCACCACATAGAACATGAATGTGAATGTATTTTCTGACAACAGCCATGGCCTAAGAGAAAAAAGCAGCTATTCCTGAACACTTCAAAACATAATGATCATTGGCCACAATCTAGCTCTAAAATACTCTTTATCATATATCGAATTTTCTTTTTAGTTTTTTCTATGTTCCCTTTTTCTTTTTAAAGTTTTTTTCACTATTTTAAATTGTCAGCATTATTTTTTGTAATGTACATTGCTATGCTATGTATTTCACATTTGTATCTTTTCCAACATTGGAGGTATAAATTGTGTAGACGCTTAAAGAATTCTAATTTGTTTTATGCATATTTTGGGCAAAATTCACTCCATGAAAGTGCATTACCGTGACATTGACTTTGTGTGTAAGCATTGTGCATGTATATAAAATGATGAGACTTCCTGAATAAATGAAGAGACATCCTTTTTGGACATTTGCATTTGTGAAAGATACAATTTCTCAAGGTCATGTTCTTTGGGTGACTGTATATGTGGTGGTGATCCATGACAAGTTTTGATCAGTCTTGCAGTCTTGTTGAAGGAATTAGGTTGCTCATCGTGGTATTTCAGACCACTTCAGTTATGAAGGTGGGTGTACCTAATTGCAGACCATTGTGATATGTGCTTACGCATCTTTCTCTTTGACCTTTCTTTGTGAATACTATTCATCTGCTCTGTTATGACTATGTGACTGTCGTCAGTACTCTTGAGTGTTTATTCATATTGCCTATTTTATAGTGTGAAGTGTTTTATGTTTCTCAAACCTCCCTTTAAAAATGCACCAAATATCTTTTTAAAGAATTTGTAAAATAATTTTTTCTAGAATTACATTTTTAGGAATTTGATCCTTTGGGAAGTTGATTGGCTCCTCTCAGAGACTAGGGGTGGGGGTCCAACTGGGAGAGAGGTGGTGAATAGCAGGTCAGTGGAGCAGGTAGGACACATGTGGTTATGGATTGAGTTTGCTGTCTTCTATGGGTGCAGTTCACAGCACCCTCAAAAAATTACAATAGTGACATGCAACACAGAGCACCATAAAAGATATAATAATAATAATAATGGAAAAGTTGGAAATATTGAAAGAATTACCAAAAGGTGACATGGAGACATAAAATGAGCACCATGGTTGGAAAAATGGTGCTTATAGTTTGTTGGGCCATAGGATTGCAACAAACCTTCCATCTGTAAGAACCACATTATCTGTGAGGTGCAATAAGGTGGAACACAATAAAACAAGGTGTGTGCCTATATTGGCTTAGGAAGTAGGGTAGGATTATCAGTAGGGTAGGATTATCTTCTTAGGAACCTCTGGAACTAGTGTCTACACTGGTTTTGGAAATAGGATTATTAAGAGACTTAATTTTTGCCTTGATATTGTGCAAACATCTCTTTTATATTAACCTGGTAATTGAAACCAACCAAGAATCTCTAAATCCTTTCATAGTCAGTGATAACAAACTTCTTCAACTGTGCTTTTTGTCATCAGAGTTCTTTTCAGTGCTAGCATACAAAGATTTGAAACCTTCATTTCCTGGGTTTGTTTTTTTAATCCTTCGAGTGTTTTACCTGGGTAATGATGAATAACCATTGAGAGAGACCAGCAGGAGACAGAAGGAAGGTTCTTTACCAATAACATAGCCAACATGCCATTTATTTCTTGTTTAATTTTTTGCTGTTGGCTTATTGGTTCATTTGCTCAAAATTGTTTGAGAACCTAAGATGGACCCATTTATGTGTTAGGTGCTACAATTATAAATGTGTCTCAATCTTTAATTACATGAAGGAAACATATACATTTAGAAATATTTCTCCTGCTCTCCATAACAACCCTGACTGCTTTTCTGGTCTGTGTACCTGGAGTTAATGTTAACTCCCTATCTTTAGCTCCCCTATTTCTGGTAGCAAAGCCTCAGATTTCTTTCAGCCTTATAGTTTGGGTAGGACTGACCTGTGACTACCATTTGTTCCATTAGCCTACTAGACATGGAATAGAATGAACCCAAAGAAACACTGATAAAACACAAGCAGATAATTTTCTGGGGCTTCTGGGAAAGAGAAACTTTCTTTGTTCAACTCTGGGTGTTGTGAAAAAGAAGATACGTGTTCTGGAATGGCTCTGGCTGTTTGCCAACAAGATGGGCATACCTGGAATTGCTAGGGCAGTGACACTGCAGAGTCCGAATGTGAAACTGCCACCCCGGAAGGCACATAAGAGAATGAAATCAGGTACTGGGGATGTTAGGTAGGGAGAAGGGGTGCAGAGGAAGTGGCTGGCAGTGCAGAGCTGGGACCAATCAGAGTGCAGAAAAGAAACCACAATATATGATTGTAGCAGTCAGAGGCTTTTCCCTGGCCAGTGAGGAGCTCCTAGTCCTCTAAACTGACCTGAGGCCCATTACCAACTAATTAGCAGTGTGGTTTAGACCCGCAGGGGGTTTTTCATGAAGGACTCTGGGAAGATGCATGCTTAGAAAGGAAACTGTTATATAACCCTGACCTGTCAATCACCCAAAGGTGGGAAAGGACAACCAACCCTATCTAGGACAGAGTATTTTTGAATATTTTCGTCACTCCAAAAAGAAGGCCCATTTTCCACAGCAGTCATTCCCCATTCCTTCTAAACTGCCCCTTCCTGACCTTGCCTCTGCCCTCCCTGGGCCCTAGGCCACTGCAAACACTAATTTACTTTTTGTCTCAATATGTTTTGGACATTCCATATCAATGTGTGGTTTTTTGTGGCTAGCTACTTTTAGGTGGCATAATATTTTCAAGGTTCATCCATGCCGTAACTTGCATCAGCGCTTCGTTCTTGTTATTGCCAAATACTATTCTTTCGTGTGGACGTATCACATTTTACTTATCCATCAGCAGTTGATAGAAATTTGGTTAGTAGTCAATTTTGGCTGTTACAAATAGTGATAATTGAATGTTAATATGTAAGTTTTTGTATGGGCTGACTTCTTCATTTATCTTGAGTATGTACCTAGGAATGAAATTGCTGGGCCATATAGTACCTTGTTTAGCAGGGTACAGAGGGCTTCCTGAGGCTACCAATGTCTTTTCCTTGATCTGGATCAATGTTACATAGATTTGTTGCTGTGAATAGAATGGCCAGTCTACTTGTGGCCTGTCCACTTCTCTGTATGAATGTCATATTTAATGTCTTTAAAGGATCGCTAGGAGGAGTAGCACTGAAACTCTTCTCAGAGGAGAAGCACCTTCTCAACAAGATAGGACTCCATGCTGCAAGGGACAGAAAAATCTAATTCAAAACTCACTTGACAAACTAAGAATTCATAAAAGACATATAAATGGTTCAAAAGCACGTGAAACTTTTCACAGTGTCACTCTCCCGCTAAACGTTTAACATTGTTATTTTCGACCTGTTTCAAACTTTACATAAATGGAATCATACCATGTGTACTCTGAGTTCAGAGTGAACTCTTGCACCTGAGTTCTTAGGCTCCGCAATATGTGAAATTCATCCAGGCTGTTGTGTTCAGCAGTAGTTTGTGCTTTTAGGTTGTGGCATAGTACTCTACCAAATGAATATGCCATACTTTATTTATCCATTCTACTAGAATATTTGAATTAATTCTGATTTTTAGATATGAGAAATAATACTACTGTGGACGTTCTTGGATGTGTGTTTTAGAGTACTTCTAACATCCGAAGGTTTTCAGTGATAACCTGCTAGCAACTTTATTGTTGTCTTTTACATTTAGACCTACAATTTTCTTGTAGTTTTGCACATCTTGAGATTTATTCCTAGGTATTATTATTACTGGTGATACCACGAGCCTTCCAGAGAGGATTTACTTTTGTGACTGGCAGGCAGTTAGGATGAGGAAGCTTACCTTACTTAGTCTGGGGTTTATCTAAATCTGAGTCGAGCTTTATTCTTTTTGAAGCTTGGGTGTCTCCTGTTATCTTTATTCCTGGAATATTGTCCTTCAGAAACCCAGATGAAATCCTCAGTGTTTATCTGGGACTATCCTCTTTGGTAGGTCCTCAAAAACTCAGATTTCTCTCTCTCCAGCCCCTGGGACTGCTGAACGCTCTGCTCAGCTCCTCTGCCTGCTGGCCATGACTTTATGCTTAGCGGCTCACAGGCTGCTGAGGAATCAGCAGGTGCCTCAGGGGAGCAGTGCTTAAGGTCAGGCTCACTTCTCAGCACTTCTTTTTCTCTAGGAAGGATCTCAGACCTACAAATCTCGGTTGCCTTTGTCATGCTTAACGCCTTCAAACAAACCTACAAAAAAATATTTTACACAGATTTTCTAGGTGTTATCAGCAAGAAGTTTAGTCTGATGTTACTTTATCTGCAGTAGCCAGAAATGGAAGGAGTGGAGTATTATTAAGTGTATAACAACTGGCAGTGGGCGGGGAGTGAGGAGAGTTGGAGGGGCTTTAATTTGTCACATTTGCTGATTTCTATGCTGCAAATTCTCTCACTGTGGCCAATTTTAAGCAATCAAAGTGACATCAGTGAACATGCTATTAAGAAAGGAAGTGCATGATTGGTTTGGGGGAAAGGGTAGAGGTGTGCTCCAGCACACCACTGAGTTGAAATCTGTTCCACTTGGCTTAATTCCCTCTTGCCAGTGCAAATAAAGGGAGCTGTCTGAACCATGAACACTCCCATCTCTAGGTATTGAGGGCCCTATCCTCTGCCTGAGTGTTTTTCTATGAGGGCAGTTTATGGACAGATGGAGTCATTGGAAAGATAGAGCTCTGAGTCTGAATTTACATCAGAAAGAAATGAAAGGAAGGTTGTGTGGATGCAGAAAGGAGAGCTAGTCAGAAGTGTGAGGAAGTCTGGAATGGACATAAAAATAATTCAGAAACCCCAGTAGGAACTGTCACAAACATTAAAGAAATAAGAAACGTTCACCTGTTACACTGAACGAAAAATTTAAAAATATTTTCAGAGGACAAAATTTTACAAAGAAGACTATACATAGATAACTCTAAACTCTCAAACACTGTTGTGGAGATGAAAACTAGTATAATCATTCTGGAAAGCAATATTGTTTACCAAAAGATTTAAGATTTTTTAACCTACGACCAATGAATTGTGATGTTGTAAGTAAATCCTTAAGGCATTCAAACAAAACAACAAAAAAATGAACCCACTTAAAAATTAAGAAAACAGTACTGATTTAAAGAGTTTTTCAAGAGGTTTAAAAGATGCTAAATGCACTGACATCAAATAAAAAAAAAAACCCCAATATGACAGTGTTTGTTTTACTGAATTTTCTAAGACTATGAATGCATATGTATAGAGAAAAGAAAGAAAATAGATTTTTTAAAAAGGCTGTTGCCCTTCATAGTAGGATTGTAATTTTCATTGTTTTCTTTTTACTTTTCTGTATTTTGTCAGTTTTCTAAATGAGTCTGTTACCTTTATTCCTCCCAAAGCCAGTAAGCATGACAGCGAAAAAAAAAAGGTTTTAATAATCTCTTCTTATGAAAGCAAGGAGTATTTTATGTTCGAGATTAATTACCAGGTTAATTTAACCAGGAGAGTCTCATGAATCCAATGCTAATCTGTTTGCAAATGTGCTGGTCATATCTTTTCCTGTCTATAAGTCTAAATTTTTTTCTAGTGTCAGATCAAATTTAACAAAGAAATGTTAGATATTGAACAAGGAGAGGAAAAAAGGCAGTCCATGGGTTTAGAGGGTAAGCGAAATGTATTTAACAATGAAGTTATTTTCAACTTTAAGTCACCTTAACAGACTTTTGAACTTCCTCAGGTTTCCATAGAACTGTGACACCTGGTCTTGAAAAGCCACCTCCTGTCCTAGCGCTAACTCTCTGAGGCCCTGAGCAATCAAGACCTTTCACGACAACCTGGAGCATCTTCTGGAGGGAGCATGTCTTTGTTTCTGTAGAGTCTATGAGGACTTGCCAGACTTTCTTTTCCTCATTTCCTAGTTATTTTTCTTCCTAAGTGATTGTAAAATAGGACTCTATATTTTGGGAAGTGTCTTTAACTGATGGGCAAGTTTTCCCTGTTTGTTAAGTAACACTTTGATCTTCAGGCTTCTCAGGAATCGAAGAGCATATATGTTTTTTTTTTTTTTTTGAAGAGCATATATGTTAAAAAAAATAAATGAAACTAATTCTGCCCCCCACCCCCAGCATCAAGAAAAGGGTCTTGGGTTTTATAGACTTAACATATTTTTTGGTATTAAGTGTATAGTATTAAAACAAGAAGAAATGCTTTTGGTATATACACAGGCATAACACACACATATATATAATTACATGTATATACACATATGTGTATATCTATTTTAGTATGTTTTGAAATAAAGATTCAGGTTCCTATTTTTACATATGGTACCCCAAAAATTATTCTGGCACACCTGGATGAGTAGTCTATTTTTTAAAAAGTGAGGTACATTGTCCCTTTGCCATATGTCAAATTTCCACATATGCATATATTGCCATTCCCTCTTCTCTCAACTAGTTCCTTCTGCAATGCTAATAGATGTAAGATGCTTTTTGTCTCTTTAATCTATTAACTTCCTAACTATAACCATATTAAAATAATTATATTATACCCAATAATCCCATTATTTTAAATCTTAGCCAGTCAGATTGCAAGTGTCTGTTTTCTGCTGTGTCTCAATCATGAGAGACTATTTCCTCATGTGCCTAGTGACTTTCTTCCTTGTGATATGATCCTTAGAACTTTACCTATAAGAATGACTTGAGGCTTGACTTTTTTTTTGTTTAGGATTCATTGAGGGTACAAAGATTTAGGTTACATGGACTGCATTTGTTAGATAAAGTCCCTCTTATAATTGTGTCCTGCCTGAGGCTTGCTTAAAAGTAGATTTTTCCAGAAAGCAGTTGGTTTTGCATTTTCCAGGGACCTGGCCAGGTTTATTGCTAATATTTTTAATGAGCGCAACATTTGCAAGAGTACAAATGGAGGTTCACATACCATATGTCTGAATTTTTAAAAGTAATAAATTAAGCCAAAAAAATTGTTAAATGCCATGTTCTATCCTCTTTCCTTGATAAATACATCTTCACAATGATGACATCTAAACATATTTGAAAACCTATGATTTTTATGTGACTGGAATTTGTCAGATTTTGGATTATTAGTGAATTTATTATGCACATGTAGCTGTTCTCTTGATGGGCTGAAGTAGCTATTATCTTTATTGTGTGATGCTGTCATTTCATACCATGACCCTAGACCTTTAATAAAAGTACTTTCCTTAACGGACTAGTGGACATGTCCTGTAAAAACTGAAGGAATTAGAAAAAAGCTGTGCGTGGATTAAAGTGGTTTAGAAAAGACATGACATCTACCACACCGGAGAGCCATGCTAGTAACAATGACAATAGAAATAAACTTGATATTGCATATGAACAGTATGTTTTACGCAGGTTTAAAAAATATTCTTAAAGCAACCCTTGAAAGGAAGAGGTATTGATCTTTTTACAAAAGAAGATTAGAAAATGTTCTTTAAGTACAGAAAAAAGTGCTCAATATTATTAGTTATTAGGGGAACGGATATTAAAACCTTAGGGAGATACTGCTATACATTTACCAGAATAGGTAAAGTTTGAAAAGTGTCTGTCAGGGTTGGGTGTAGTGGCTCATGCCTGCAATCCTGACACTCTGGGAGGCTGAGGCAAGAGGATTGCTTGAGCCCAGGAGTTTGAGACCAGCCTGAGCAAGAGTGAGACCCCATCTCTACTAAAAATAGTAAAACTTGGTAGACATTGTGGTGGGGGCCTGTAGTCCAAGATACTTAGGAGGCTGAGGCAAGAGGATTGCTTGAGCCCAAGTGTTTGAGGTTGCTGTGAGCTAGGATGCCAGGACACTCTACCCAGGGCAACAAAGTAAGAGTCTGTCTCCAAAAAAAAAAAAAAAGTGTCACTGCAAATGTTAAGTAGGCATGGGGAACAAATACCTGGGACTTTTCTATCCTAGGTAGATTCAAACCCAATCATATAAATAATTATATATCAAGTATGCTGGACTAAACACTCCATTGTCTGGGGGAAAAGAGCAAGTTTAACTATGCAGTCTAAACAAGGCACTCTCTAAAGATATAGATTTGGTGAAAGTAAAATAATAGAAAATATACAGCATGCAAGTACTGGATAATCAGGCTGACTAGCTTATCCATTTTTCTCAGGATTGAAGGGTTTTCCAGGATGTAAAGTTTTTAATGCAAAAAATAGGATAGTGTTTGGCAAACCAAGATCATGATCACTCTAAGTATAGAAAGATGGCATGGGTAAATTAATACCAGACAAATTAGACTTAGATAAGAATTTTACTCCTGGTTATAAAGGAAAGCATGTCCCAGTAATGAAAAGATCAATTTGTTGGAAGATACATAAATTTTTAAAATGTTTATGCACTTAGCAGAACCTCAAAATAAAGGAGGCAAAAACTGATGAAACTAAAGCAATAAATAGACAAATTACAATCATAATAGGGGATTTTAATACCTTTTCCCAGAAATTATTAAAACAAGTAGATAAAAAGCAAGAGTATGGAAGATTTAACTTGACCTAATTGACAATCGTAAATACTGTACTGAAGAAGTGCTGAATACACATTTTTTTCAAGTGCACATGGAATTAAATGTTCATGAGATAGGAATATACTGAGACGAAAAATGTCTTAACAATTCTCAAAAGATTGGAAACTTATAGTATAGTATTTCTCTGACCATAATAGAGTTAAATTAGAAACCAGTAACAATAAGTTTTCTTGAAAATCTTCATATGTGAAAATTAAGCAAAACACTTTTAACCAACTGACCGAAGATGAAATAACAAAATTAGAAAGTATTTTCAACTAAATTAAAATACAGTGAATAAAATTTTGTGGGATACAGATAAAGCAGTGCTTCAGGGAATGTTGTAGCTTTAAGTTTTTATATTTTAAAAAATAAGAAGGATGTAAAATAATTTGTTTCTTGGGTGCAGGACAACTACAAGAGGGACTCTACCTAACAAACTCAAATATTATGAGCTGGTTGTTTGTACCCTCACATTAATCTGAAATAAAACATAATAATTTGTTTCCATAGGCAAAAAGAGCATATTAAGTCCAAATTAAATAGGAATGAGGAAAAGAATTAACAAAGTTAAATTTGAATTTTCAAGAAAAATTAATAAAATGAAATCTCTAGCAAGACTGATTTTCACATTTGTAATAAGCAGAGGGAACTGAAACTACCATTAGGCATAAAAAGGGGGGATCATGTCTATATATCTTTCAAAAATTAGAGGATAGTAAGGGACCATAAAACTTTTCCAGGAAGAAAACTGCAGCTCCACATGTGTGTTTCCTGGTGAATTCTGTCAAACACATAAGAAAGCTACGATACCTTTGTTAACACAAATTTTCAGAAAACAAAGACAAAACTTACACACACACACACACACGTACATGAGAGATGTTAATCTGTAATTTGCTAATACCCAAACCTAACAATAAAAGCAAATTACAGATTAACATCCCTCACCAGAATAGATATAAACATTCAAAAAAAATTTAGCAAATACAGTCTTTTAAAATGTATAATGTATACATAACCAAGTGTGGTTTGTCACTGGAATTCAAGGTTGGTTTAACATTCAAAAATAGTAAATCAATGTAATTCATCATATTAAGAGGAGAAAAGCCATATGACTATCTTTACAGCTGTGGAAAACAATGAACAAAACTTAAAAGTCTCTCAGCAAAGTATGAATTCACAGGAATTTTCTTAACGTGTTAAAAGGCTTTTACAAAAACCCTTCAGCTAACAAGCATACCTAACGCTTTGCCACTAAGCTAGGAACAGGAAAAGTACATATAGGAACAGGAAAAGTATATATATTTTTCCTACTTGTATTCAAAATTTTACTGAAGTAACTTAGCAAATGTAGAAGGAAAAAATAATAAAAGTCATAAAGATTAAAAAGTAAAAATGGTTGCTATTTATAGAAAATATGTTACTTATGAAGAAAATCTAAAGGCATCTACAAAGAAACTACCAGAAATAGGAAGTTAAGTTTAGCAAGTTCCCAACGTACAAGGTCAATATAAAAAAAGCTATTGTTTTTCTAGCTATGTAATTTGCTTAGCAGCTGGTGCGGGCTCTGGGCTCTCTTTCTCGTCTTTACAAACGTTGGGTGGAGGTTGAAGGGTAAACTGGTGTCTTCTTGGTGGCTGCAGGAAAGATTCTGGCGGACCCCTCCTGTCCTTAACATGTGCCCTGCGGCAGTCATCCAGGCTCCCCAGGTGTCCCAGGCATTCCACCAGACAGGACCTCTCTTGTCTTCCGGCCTCCCCCCTCCTTCTCCCACCCTCCCGGCACATCAGTCTGCGCTGAAGATAGGGCGCTGGCACGCCCTGGCTTCACTGAACGATCTGTGACTACCTGTGACACTGGGAAAAACGGGCTGAGGGTGGAGGGGGAGAGACACAGGTACAGATTTCAGAAGCTGCTGCCCAACTCTGTGGGCTCCAGGCCTCTGCAGTCCTCAAGTCCACGACCGCGCAGGGTCCACCCGCACTCAGACACCTGCCCCAGCGGCGACGAGTCCGGAGGGTGGGCGGTTTGCTCGCCCTCTGCCCCGGCGCCCCCTGCAGGCGCGGCCCAGGGAAGCGTTCCAGCCGCCGCGCTGCCCTGAGCCCCCTGCCCTGCGCCGGCGGGAGCTGGCGGCCCGCCGCCCTCGCCCGCTTCTCTCGGCTCCCCAACGGCAACTTCCTCTGCGACCTTCGCCCGCCGGATCAACCGTTCAACCGCCGCTGTGCCGGGGGATCTGGCCAGGCCGCCCGGAGCCCTGCACTCGGCTGCTTCCAGGCTGGACTACGGCCGCGCGCGGTTAACTGCCGCCTAACGGACTGTGGCAGCAGGCGCCTCCAAGACATTCGCCACTCAGGGGCCATCCAGGAACGGTAAACGCCCTCTTCCCAGGGCCAAATGGACCCAACTCTGTTTGCCACCCTAAGCAGGTAGTCGCCTCTTGAGGCCGGTGCCATCAGACATCCCACAGACTCTTGCCCGACTGACACTGAGCTAAAGGGCCCTAGGAGAGCACAGGAAGGGCACCGCCCAGGAGGAGAACAGGAATTAGCTACGAAAGGCAGCAGGATCAGACAGGAAGCCCACAGCGGCGGAGTGTACTACCGGTATCCAGGTCTTGGGAGAGCACTGCAGTGTCACTTTCTTCTCGTGCAGTCCCGGTTCCCTACCCCTTGAAGAAGGAAGCCCAGACGTCTCCCAGGAGCTCTTCCCCCGAGGAAGGGAGTTGCCCTACTTCAAGGGAGTGATCCAGCTGCCCGCGGCTCTCTGGTCCAGCCTTGTCCTGCTCTCTGGGGTTCAAGAGGTTGACAAAGGCAGTGCTTGATGAAGGCCAAATTCCCAGCTCTCAGCTTCATGATGTGGGAGAAGACTAGCAGAGAGAAACGCTTTCAGACGCTGTGAAGGAGAACTTCTCCACCCACCTCTGCCAGTTGCAGGCTGCCACTGCTGCTGTTGTGGAATGGAGGTGAATCGCCCTCATAGGAGCAGCTTCCTGTGTAGTCATTACTGAAAATCCAATGGGTCCATAACATCTTGGAGGATAAGACTGAGGCCACTTCAGACTGCAGGGCTACTGCCCTGGCCACTTTCATCTTGCTGGTCCTGGCTACTAAAATGTGGCTGGTCACTGACTTAGTGGACCTGTCTGCCAGACCCCCAATCTGGTCTGCCCCTCTACTTCTTCACCCTCCAGGGATCGACTGTGAGATGAGGCAAAGTTCCTCTCCTGTTACTTTGTGTGCTGACTCTTCTATTAGGTTCAAGCTCATTTGGGGGATTTCTCTTTAGTATTAAGAGCAAAAGTCCTTGCAGTCCCATCCCTCAGTCATAGTTGCCGCATCTTCTGCTCCTGACCTCCTCATGCCTCCCAACACCTCTGTCCTTCCCTTCTGGCCTGCCGCCTACAGAATGGAGTCACCTTCACCTATGTGTGTGGATTCCTAATGACGCTCCTCCAGTCACCTCTGCCAGAGCCCAGTCTTCACCTGCTAGCCCATCACTGCTCCTGCAGTCACACCCGCAGTCGCCACAGCCGTCTGCAGGGTTGACTTCTTAGCCTGCTTTGGACCCTAGTGCCACTGACATGAATGCATTTTCTTCTTCCTGGGCTTTCCTCTTGAAATCTCCCTCAGACGCCACAATGAACATCTTCCCATTTTTGTTCCTTCCCTAGGCCCAAGATCCATATCTAGAGCACTTAACTTGGGTGCAGAATGAGAGGGTTACCCAGCATCAAAGCTCCTCTTGGGAGAGGTTCAAACTGAGCACAAGGGTCCTGCCAACTCACAGCACCCCTACTGCAAATGGCTCATTCACCAGAAGAGCACATTGGTTCTGGGAGACAGTTTCCTTCTTGTCTCTTTTAAAAGCATTTGGCCCACTGGGTGAAAGCACATCTGTTGCTATTGGAGGAGTCAGCACCAATGAGGAGAAATGACACTTTTATTCCTACCTGTGGCCCTTTCTGGTGCCAGTAGAGGGGCCGGAACCATACTGTGCTTGCTGTATTTGAGGGTCCCTTCAATCTTTCATCAGAGCACCATGGCTCAGCTGGCCACTCTGCCAGCCCATATTTGTTGCAGTTGCAGCAGCGGCACCATTTCTTTGTTTGGAGATCTGGAGGTTACTCTACTCCTGCTTACAATCATAATCTGGGGACCCACTGGCCAGAGCGCATCTGTAAAAGCACAGGGGCCAGCGTCATACTTGTACTGTAGGCTCTGGTGTTTCTATCTATGTCAAGAACCCCCTCCACACTAAAGCGCAGGTGGTATAACGGGAGGAGCCAGCCGCACTGTGTTGGGAGACTCTTTTTAGCACATGTCCGTGCATATGAGGCCACCTACTCACAGCAAACCTGTTACTATTTGATGAGCCAACACACAGACAAGGAATAGGTGCTTCCAGGCTCCAGGGTGAGCACCCTCCATTTTTTCCCAAGCGCATCACGGTGTGGAGAAATTTTCTGCAGAAGCCTCCACCAGCCCATTTCCTTTCCTGCAGAAGCCTCCACCAGCCCGATTCCTTTCCAGCAGAAGCCTCCACCAGCCTGTTTGCATTTATGGTCAACAGTCCCACCGCAACCTTCAACCTTTCCTTAGACCAGAGCCACCTCTCAGCCTGCATCTGGAGTTTTGGGTGGGCAGTAGTGACAGCCACTCTCCCCAGTGCCTCTGTTTTTTCTGGCTTATCCATCGCTATCTCTGCAGTTGTCTCTGCTCCTGTAGTCGGCATGTCTGCAGACTACCCATGCAAACGTGCCATTGATAGAATTGCTATGGGTACCATGCTTCCTTCCGTGGCTGTCATCTCTGGTATGCCCTGTTTCCAGTGAAATCTTCTTCCAGTGAAATCTTCTTCCAGTGAACTCTTCTTCCCATTTTCCATTTGTTGCAGTTGCAGGGAGAGGCCAGTACCATTTCTGATTGTAAGCATGAGCTCCCTAGTTCTGAGGATACACCACCCAGAGCAGTATTGTCCCAGCCCCTTTTCAGTTTGTCTGTGCAGTTGGTCAGTGGTCCAAATGCAACTTTAAAAGTTCCTTTGACCCAGGAACCACACCCTGTCTATGTTTGGGGGCTCTGATGGGCTATAGCCTGGAGCTACCAGCTTTGGCAGCTCTTTCCATTTGGGAAACCAGGCAGCCCCCATATAAGCTCTAGACCTACCTCTGCCCCAGCCCAGCCACTCACTGGCAGCACAACTCAATCAGCTTTGTGAGCTCGACACCCCCATTTTCCAATTTTGGGATCACTTTTGGCCCCCAGCTGGTGTTTGGGTGCATATTTGGCATCATACCAGTTGCAGCAACCACTACTTCTGGCTTTAGAGCCACCACCATGATGCCCAGCAGTGGGGACAGTGGCTCACTGTAAATGCCACTGCAGGTCCATTTGTGTTTATGGGATCTGCAGCTGCAGGGTGACTGTGGCTGCTCTAGGCCCAAGATCTGTATCTAGAGCACTTAACTTGGGTGCAAAACTGAGGGGTCACCCAGCACCAGAGCTCTACTTGGGAGAGGCTTACATCTGAGCCTAAAGGGTCCTGCTGACCAATAGCACACCTGTTGCAAGTGGAGAGTCTGCCTCTTTCTTTGGAGAGCAAGTCTGTCCTGGGAGACAGTTTCCTTCTTGTCCATAGTCAGATCCAGCTGGGTAAAAGCACATCTGTTACTATTGGAGGAGTCAGCACCATTGAAACGAAACAAGTGCCAGGTAACACCTTTGTTTTTTCTTGTGGTCAGATTAGCTGGGACACATCATGCCAGAACACATCTGTTGCAGTCACAGGGGCCATCACCATACTTGTGTTGGCTGATACTTTTCTTCCCCCCTCTGTCAGGGCCCTGGGGTCCTGGAGCTCACCATTGCAGTGGGAGGGTAAGGACTCTCCCCATGCTTGGAGATACTTTTCTTCCTGCCTGAGTGCACCTGTGGCACACCTGACTAGAATTCATCTATAGCTGTAGCAGCAGCCAGGGCCCTACCTGTGTTTGTAGGCTCTTATGTTCTCACCTACAGTCAGAACACCTGGGGCCCATATGGATTAAGTCCCCGTGTTGTGTTTGGGGAGACTTCTCTTCCTGCCATCATTCTGAGCTCTTGGGGGACTCATCAACAGAGAGCACTTCCACTACAGTCAGATAGGACAAGGCCAAACGCGACTAGGGAGACATTTCTACTTTTGCCTCAGGATACCTGGTCACACAGCCATGGTACCCACTTTGCCTCTGAGGAGGCAGCTCCACTGAGAAAATACCTGTGCTTGGAGGCGCTTTTGCCCCTACCTTTACCAAGAATACATCCAACAATGACTTGGTCGCTAGAAGCATAGCTTTGCCTTTCGGGGCACTTTCATTATCACCAGGGATCGTGGGAGCAGATGTGTAGGACCACCAACCTTTGCTTTCTCCTAGTCCAAGACATAGACATTAAGAAGCAAAAGTTTCCTTTGAAAAGGAGGGAAGGGTGACCTATTGGCTACTGTCCCATAGGGAAAAGGCTTAGTCACATGTTATGTCAGACAAACATAACCTGCTCTCTGTATTCCTATAGCAAGCTGGAGGCTCAAAACCTTGGTGTGTATATGTGAGGGGGGCATGTGGGGCAGGTGAGGCTGGTCAGAAGTCAATACACTGAGCTTGAGAAGGTCCCCTATAAAGAGTAGAGGGAAATTATGTACATGTCATATGTATCATCGATGGAGCTGTCCCTGGCTCTGGGTCAGTTTTCTTGTCTTGGAACTGGGCAGGATACATTCTGCTTCCAAAGACTGCCCTATTGACTTTATTCATTTGTCTCAGAGTTTTTATCATTAATATGACCTTGTTCCTGCTAACTCACGTGTCTTTGCTCTTTTACTCAACTTTAGAGGGAAAATTGACTTGTATGTATGATGATGTGCTGAGCCAGATGTGACTGTGCAAAGTTTTCTGTGGCCGGTGAAAAGGGAGTGGAAATGCCCACACTTTGAGTGCACATGCTGACTTCTGAAGTCTGCATCCTTTGAGTATAAGGGCCGGCAACCCAGGGGACATGAGGTGTAGAGGGTGGAGAGAAGAGTGACTCGCCCTTGACTCTTCCCTCCTGGCTTTTCTTTCACCACTCTAATCTCCCTGCAGGCAAGATCATCCAGGAGGTGTGTTTAGAAACCAAAATTAAAAATTTTAATCATTTAAACATGTTTCAAATAAAGAAAAAAAATGTTTCAATGTCTTTGCAGTTGTATATGAGTTCTTTAAAAAAAAAACTTAATCTTAGTCCAATGTCTCAGTTCCTTCAAGCTGAGCTGATATGGAAAGATGCCTGAGACTGGCAAATTATAAACAACAGGAATTTCTCATAGTTTGGAAGGCTAGAAAATCCAAGGTCAAGGTGCCAGCAGGTTCAGTGTCTTTTAAAGACCCATTCCTCAGAAATAGTGCCATCTATGTGTCCCCACAAGGCAGAAGGGACAGAAAGGCAGGCGAGAATGACACTGTCCTCAGACGGCAGGAGAGTAAAAGAGGCAAACCCTTTTATAAGAGCCTTTATCCCATTCATGGGGGCTCTACCCTCTCACCTCCTGACAGCCTCACCTGTTAATGCCATCACACTGGTGATTAAGTTTCAACATATAAATTTTGGAGACACATTCTGAAAGTAGCAGCCAGTTACCCTCAAACTTCCACATAGGATGGGCCTGACATTCAGGCTCACAGCCTGGGAGAACAAAGAAAGGAAGAGCGGACGTCTGCTGAGCAGCGACTGAGAATGGTAAATATGATGTGTTGCAGTTGTCACACTGTTTAAAAAATCAGAAAATATACTTTTTTCAGGGAAGTATCTAGATAAGACCTATTTGGAAAAATAACCAGTGTGGTTCTGGCACATCACTAAGATGCCCAAATCACAAGAATTATAAGTTCACTCAGATTTGGCTGACCCTCATGTCTTTGTCTAGAGAAACAGCTAGACTTAACAGCTGATGATGCAATCTTTTCCAAGGCATGTCCCAACAGGAGAACCTACATAAGTTGGGGAGAGAGAAAAGCACAAGCATTTCCCTCAGTGCTGCACATATTTCATTAGACATTTATTCAATTATGACTCTATACTAGATTCTGGGGTAGGCCCTCCTGATATCAAGTTGAAAGGAAATCCCTTTCCCAGAGGGATTTGCAACGTAGTAGGGGAGACAGATGAATAGGGGTCAGTGTTAGGGTAATGGGAGTAAAGTATGAAGGACATAAAACTAATGCTGGGGGAGAAGAAACTTGAGTTGTGTCTTAAGGATGAGGAAGCAGTCAGGTGGAAAGGGTTATTTCCAGGTTAAGGAAAAAGTCCAGGAGGCAAGTGAGACCATGAGCTGGCAGGACACCTGGTCGTGGGTGGCTGCTGCTTGAATCCCAGGCTGGGAGAAGCGGTTGCCAAGTGGGGACCAATGGCAGCCAAAAGTATACACTACATTGGGGCATTTGTCCTTGTATACTCAAAGTAAGGGGAGTCATGAAAGGATTGTGAGCAAATGATTATATTTTATTTTTATTTTATTTTTTATGCACCAAAACAAGCACTTTATTTCTTTTTTTATAATTATTTTTTATTAAATCTTAACTTTGTACATTGATGCATTTATGGAGTTCAGGGTACTGCTTCGATATACAATGTGAAATGTTTACATTGAACCAAGTAACACATCTATCACAATTATACTCATTTCTTAATAGTTTTGAAATGTACCATTGCATCATGCACATTAGGTGAGGTCCCCCTGAATACCCTCCCTTCTCCCACATCCCCTCTCCCCACCCCTCTCTCTCCTTTTCCCTTCTGCTTTATGGACTATAGTTATATTTTGCCATTTGTATGATTGTGTAGGTGGTTATATATTGATTTCATAGTAGTATTGAGTACATGGGATACTTTTTTTTTCCATTCTTGGGATACTTTACTAAGAAGAATATGTTCTAGCTCCATCCACGTAAACATAAAAGATATGAAGTCTCCATCTTTTTTATGTCTGCATAGTATTCCATGGTGTACATATACCATAATTTGTTAATCCATTCATGGGTCAATGGGCACTTGGGCTGTTTCTATGTCTTGGCTATTATGAATTGGGCTACAATAAACATTCTGGTGCAAATGTCTTTGTTGTAAAATAATTTTTGATCATCTGGGTATATACCTAGTAAATGAATTGCAGGGTCAAATGGTAGGTCTACTTTTAGTTCCTTAAGTGTTCTCCAAACTTCTTTCCAAAAAGGCCATATGAGCTTGCATTCCCACCAGCAGTGTAGACATGTTCCCTTCTCTCCACATCCACACCAACATCTGTGGTTTTGGGATTTTGTGATGTGGGTTAATCTTACTGATCTCAAAGTAGTTTTGATTTGCATTTCCCTGATAATTAAGGATGATGAGCATGTTTTCATATGTTTGTAGGCCATGTGCCTGTCTTCATCAGAGAAGTTTCTGTTCAAGTCTCTTGCCCACATAGAAGTAGGGTTATTTATGCTTTTCTAATTGATTAGTTTGAGTTATCTGTAAATTGTAGTTATCAGACCTTTGTCAGAAGTGTAATGTGCAAAAATCTTCTCCCCTTCTGAAGGTTGTCTGTTTGCTTTACTTACTGTGTTCTTGGCTGTGCAAAAGCTTTTTAGTTTTACACTTGGTTCTTTTAAAAATGTTTTTTTCTATTATAGATATTATCTATTTGGTGAGGTATCATTCTTACACATTCCTTTAATTTTTGAAGGTAGTATAGTTTTTGAGCCTATTTATAATAGCTAATTCAAAGTCTTTGTCTAGTAAGTCTTTTGTCTATGCTTCCTTAGGGAAAGTTTATGTTGACTGCTGTTTTTACCTGTGTATGAGCCATACTTCAAATTTTTGCCTGTTATGTTTGTTGTTATTCAGTTTTGTTGAAAACTGAATATTTAAAATAACATAATGTAGTGACTCTGTAAATCATATCCTTCACACTTCCCCAGAGTTTGTTGTTGCAGATTGTTTGCCTATTGACTTTTGGGACTAATTCTGTAAAGTTTGTATTCTTTGTTGTGTGTGGCTACTGAATTCTCTGCTTGGTTAGCTAGTGATCAGACAGAGATTTCCATGAATGCCTTCTGCCAGTGTGTTCCCTCTGTCTTTGCTATGGCTCTATATGCAGGCCAAGGCATGACTTCAATGAGCCAGCATTTACAGCTGTGACTTAACCTTCACTTCTTGCTTGTGTGGAGTACCAGGGTCAGCTGGAAGTGAGAGTTTAAGGCTTCCACTTTCTCTGGGCAGGTGTATAACCCTGCATATATGCACATTGCCTTTTACATATGCAAGAATGTTCATTAGAGCTTTTCAAAGCCAGCCACAGACCCACCATTCTGCAATGTTTCCTTTTAACCTTTGGCAGCATCTTGTTAGCTCCAGTTGCTAACAATGCTACAGGAAGCGCTGATAATAAACAATCATTGCTGATTGTTTTCAGCAAATTGCCTAGATATAGTATAGTTCATACAGACAGAGCTCTGAGTCAGGTGAAATAAAGACAAGTCCTGAAAATGGAGTTTTCCAGTGATTTACCAGATGGGTCAAATAATGACAGCTCTCTGGGGATGGGGCTCTGGAAGGGCTCCAACCCTATTCTGCCTCCTCTAGTGGCTGCTGGGTTTTTGGTTATCAAGAGGGACTTTAGATTAGGGTAAGTAAAGGTGCTACACACTTGGCTGTTCTTACTGAGATTGTGCTGTTTTTTCCTTTTTTAAATAATCCCTCCTCATACTGTAGCAAGGCTTTAATTAATATCCAGAATTCTAATAAAATTGATTTTGACAGTTCTTGCTAATGTTCTCATTGCCTTTATGGAGGAGAGGATACTTTGCTATTCTGAAAAATGAAATATTGTAGTATAAACAAAAGTCAAGCACATAGAGAAGGTAGTTAAAGATGTTCCAGGCAGTGTGAATAGCAGAGCAGATGCAGAAGCCTGAGAGGGTGATTGGAGACAGGATTCCCTTGGGAGACCATGCAGAAGGCCAAGATGAGGATTCAACGGTAACCAAACTTCAGGGGCCTTATATCCAGATTATTTTTATCTGGTTTTTACATGTTAGGATTTTAGATCATAATAGGGAAATGCTGTGGTTCCAGGGTATTGTTCTATTTGTCACCTATATGCTTCACTCCACCTGGCTCCTGGGCTCTGTAGAGGGCAATCTGCCACCTGCCCTCTTTCCTCCACTCCTGGAACAAGAAGGCATTGTGCTGAGCTGGGTCCTGTGGCCATGTGCTGGCTGCCTGGAGGACTTTGGTCCTCAGCCTTCACCTCTGACTGCCATCTCCTCCTGAAAGCCTACTGAGCCAGAGTGTTTTCTCCAGGTGAATGTAAAGATGTTATGTTAGGTAAATTGATGAAAGCAATAAGATTACAAGCTGAAACATAGGGAGCTGTCAGATGGTGCTTTAGAGCTGGAAGAAGCTAACTCTACATTTTGCTTCCCTCCCTTTCTGTTTTCTCCTGGCTAGCCCTAGAAACCTTCCTAATTTGATAGCATGGCCACTCCACATCCTTCCCTTAACCCCTGAAGCTCTGTAGCAAGCCACATTCTACCTGAGAAACATAAGCTGAGTGGAAATTATTGTGTGGGGATCCAATCTGGTCCAAATCCTTCTGATCCACCCTGCAGGTAAGATGCTGCTAACCTTCTCTGTTATCTCAACTCCTCTCCTGTTGGATCACAACGATAATCCCCACCCCTTGCTGACCTAATATGGACTTTAGGAAAGTGACTTGAAATCAGAAAGCTTTAAGCTCCTTGACAAAAAGTTCCCACTTAAAGACAGCCTTTCTCCTTATCCTCACAAGGATGATTCCTGGCTTAACAAAGATTTACAAATACCATATATCGCCGTTCTGAGCAGTGTGGCTCTGCCCTGACAGTTCAGAGGGGAAGCAGTGCTTGTTACTACCCGCACCGAGGTCAGTGCGGTGAGTGACAAGGCGGGCAGGGTGGGAGGCGACCACAGCACCCTCACTCAACACACACAGACCAGGCATTGAAACCCAGAACCAGATTCTGCCCTTTGGAAATGCATGGGAGAAGCGAATTCTGCCTTCATGTTTTTCCATGTAAACAAAAGTTTTTAAAAATAAAATGCATACTTAAACTTTACCTAGCTGCCATGAAAGTACTCTTTCTGGGAGAAATGCCCATTAGCCTGCACCTGCAAACCCTGGGTGAGCAGGTCTGAGTTTTACATGGGGCACTGGTGCAATGCTGCGGAGCTTTGAGGGGAATGTGCCCCAAGCCAGGGAGCTCACTCTGGAAGCAGCTGCTCTGCCTGGGCTCTGAGCACAGAGAGAGAGGGGAGGAAGAGGCTCTAAATCAGGGGTCCTCAAACTTTTTAAACAGGGGGGCCAGTTCACTGTTCCTCAGACTGTTGGAGGGCCGGACTGTGGGCCCCGGGATGAGTCAGCTGCTCAGCAGGACAGGCAGAGGAGGCAAAAACACCCGGCAGGCCAGATAAATGTCCTAGGTGGGCTGCATATGGCCCACAGGCCATAGTTTGAGGACGCCTGCTCTAAATCTTTGAGAGATTTACTTGACTGATTTCATGGCTTCTGACTGGGACAGAGTGGTAGAGGAAGGAGCTGAGGATGGGCCCTGGATTTTGGTTTGAGTAATGGGGTGTTGGTCCCATTCACCAGGACATTAAGCACCCTCTAGGAGGAAGGTGACCTTGGTTTAGGATGTGAGAATCCTGGGGAGTTTCTGGGATGTTTAAGTGACTGGATTTCCACAAGCAGAGGCACATACAAGGATCAAAAGATTTTAGGAGGGTTTTGCTTTATTTTTTAGAATAACCATCATCATAACACCAATCCTTATAGAGCTGTTTCTATGTCACCAGTCTTAGCATTGACATCTGTTAATTCAGATAATCTTCATGACATCTTCACAAAATACAGACTCTATTGTCATGCTGACAGGCTGTGGGAAAATGGCCAGTGGGAGGAGGAAGGTGTCGGTCGATGTGTGTTAGATCAGGGTACGGCCGGTGGGAGGAGGAAGGTGGCGGTGGGCGTGCCATGGATCTGGGTGTGGCCAGTGGGAGAAGGAAGGTGATGAGCGTGCTGTGGATCTGGGTGAGGCCTGTGGGAGGAGGAAGGAGGGGGTGGGCGTGCAGTGGATCTGGGTACCGCCAGTGGGAGGAGGAAGGTGGCGGTGGGCGTGCTGTGGATCTGGGTACGGCCAATGGGAGGAGGAAGAAGGCGGTGGGCGTGCTGCGGGTCAGGAGTGGAGCACAGTTGATGAGTAGGTGGGATGTGGAAGCACAGCGGGAGGCAGGAAGCAAGGAGAACTAAGTGATCAGCTGATACTTAAGAAACTGCCGGTGTGTTCACACATGTGGGGCCTTGCCAGGTGGTTGGATGTTCTTGTCCAAAGAAGGTCAAGGAAGAGGAAGGGCTTGGGCGCAGTGCCCGAGGTCAGTACTGGAGGTGTGGGACAGCTTCTGAGGGCAGGAGCCCATATGAGTGCAGCACGGGAACGGAGCAGAGTGGAGGCGGCCTGTTGTCCAGCCCAGAGCTACCCTCCCTCTTCCTTTACTAACAGAGCCCTGTTCTGTCCAGAGTGTGTCTATAACTCACTAAAACATCGACAAATATGTTGTGTAGATCTACAAGTATGTTGTGTCCAGGGGTGGCCTTTGTCCTGAGTTCTGGCCATTGAAATGGAAGTCCCTAGGAAGTCCTTCTAGGAAAGTAGTTTTTAAAATGTGTTTGTTTGTGGGCACACAAAACTGGCACATGCCCTTTGCCCTTTACCCTTTATCCATCCCCTCTTTCTGGACTGCAGATATAATGCTAGAGGTGGAGCAGCCATTTTGTGACTGTGAGGCAATAAACATGCAGACAAAAGCCACGTGCCAATAAAGATGGAGTGAAGAGAAAGAGCCTGTTGGGAGCATTCTTAGTCTAGGTGCTTATCAGCCCTGAAGATTTCTTTTATGGGGTGAAAAAAAAATTAAACCTCCACTTGGTTGGCCACAGATGTCAGTGTGTTTCACGGCACACAGCCAAGTGTAAACTTTACTGACAAGGTAGGAAAAACAGATTGTGGGGCTGCTCCAGCACTGGGGCTTTGGAGGACTGGGTGTGAGGGGTGGAGTGTCTTGGTGAAGGAGCAGTTATGTATGAAGGAGGGTAATGTAACCCTAGGGTTTAGGCAGACTAGGGAATAAGGAGAGGTTTGAAGAGAGCTAGGGAGTTGGGGACACAGGTTCAGTGGCACCTAGGTGTCTTTATGCTCTGTGTGCAAGAACCTAGGTGTTTCAGGAGGGTAGGGTCTGGAACCCAGGTGCTATTTCCTGGAGTGAGATGTGACAAGTAAGCCAAAGATCAGGATGGATGCAGGAGGGATCCAGGTCTCCAAGAAGCCATGGAAGCCAGAACCCACCCCAGCAAGCCTCACAGTGGGCAAAGTCATCTTTCCCTCCTTCCAAAATGTGACGGGATTGGCTTGGCACCCATAGCACAGTGGTTACAGAGCCAGCCACATACAATGCAGTTGGTAGGTTCAAACCCAGTCCCAGCCTGCTAAACAGCAATGACAACTGCAACAAAAAATAGGCATTGTGGCAGGTGCCTGTCATCCCAGCTACTTGGGAAGCTGAGGCAAAAGAATCACTTGAGCCCAAGAGTTTGAGGTTGCCGTGAGCTGGGATGCCATGGCACTCTGCCAAGGGCAGTATAGTGAAACTCTGTCTCGGAAAAAAACAAAATGTGATTTTGTAGCAACTTTCTCAGTCCTGGAGGGTGTCACTGGGCTCTGTCCTTAGCCTCAGTTACCCTTCTCTTTCCTCTCCTTTCAAAGAGAATTCCTGTGGGAAAGGCATAAATAGATACTTTTCAGAAACCAGCAAGGCTCTGTCAGTGATTTCTTCTAGGATGGTGAATTTAAGCCAGTTTCCAAAATTCAGTCACCTGATGGTAAATCATTACACCCCATTTTCCTCAAAAAATGTCACTTCCAGGACAGATATCCACTTTTTTTTTAGACAGAGTCTCAAGGTGTTGCAGAGACCTTGGGTAGAGTGTTATGGCATCACAGTTCACAGCAACCTCAAACTCCTAGGCTTAGGTGATTCTCTGACCTCAGCCCCCAAGCAGCCAGGACTACAGGCACCTGCCACAACAGCCGGGTATTTTTGGCGCTGTTGTTGCAGTTGTCATTGTTGTTTTCTTAGCTGGTCCAGACCAGGTTTGAACCCCCCAGACTCGGTGTATGTGGCTGGCACCCCACCCACTGAGCTACAGGCACCACTGGATATCCATTTTTGGCTCCTCATAAAATTATGAATGGCTCCAGACTGAGGCAGCCACTATATAAGCCAAAGCAGATCTTGAGTAACAGGGGACATTAGTGAGCTGTGAGGTGAGGCCACCCCTGCCCACAATCCCTAGTCAACCAGCTGCCAGCGAGAACTCTAGCCCCCTCCCCTCCTGTCCTCTGCTACCTTAGTCCTCTCCTTGCTGTTTCTAACTTATAACTAAAACACTTTTGTCCTTACAGCAGCTCCCTATGCTTCCTCCTGGCTGCGCAGTCTCCACGGCAATCTCGAGAATGTTCTGAAATCTCTCTCCAGACCCATTAGCTGGAGAATGATGAAGCTCTGAGCCATGGGAAGGCGTGATTTGTTACCCCAGAAACATTTCATTTTAATTCTTTAAGAAATTGCTCAGGGTGATTCTTGGGGAAAAAGGAAAAAATTCTATAGTTGAATCTTTTCATAGTCAAAATCACTTGCTGTTAAAATCATTGACTACGTTTTTTTCCAGAATGCTTGACTGATTACACTCACCCTTCTCCAGAAATATTGACGGTTTTTCAGCCTGTGTTGGTTCCCCAAGCACACATAACACATAATCTTTGGCAAAATCGCTAAAGGAATCATTTATATGGGCCAGAAGACTGCAGCCCTGCCTGAAGAATTGCATTATTTCTTATCTCAACTATACTGCTGTCACCCTCTATGGGTACCTGCTCCACAGCTCCCTGGGGACACCCCACTGCAAGGCGGAGATGCTGCCAGCTGCAGCTGCCTGTGAGAAGGGCTGTGTGTCAGGCATGAGATGTGGAGTGAAATCCCCAATCTCTCTCTCCCCTCCAGGGAGTGGTTCTCCCCTGCCCCAGAGGGGTGTGGAGGCCTCCTGGGCAATAGAAAAATGATTCAGGATGCCAGTTTAGGGCTTGGCCAGGGATGGCCTTGGTCATGTCAGTTAACATCTGTCTGAGCCTGACATCCTCATCTAGAATATTGTCACCCACTTCATTGATCCTTGGAGGATTATTATTATTTATTGTTTCTATTAAATCATAACTATGTACATTGATACATTTATGGGGTTCAGTGTACTGATTTGATATATGATGTGAAATGCTTACATTGCACTGATTAACACATCCATCACAGTTATACTCTTTTCTTAACAGTTTTGAAATGTACCATTGCATCATGCACATTAGGTGAGGTTCCCCAAATACCCTCCCTCCTCCTGCCTTCTGCTTCTCCTCTCCTCTCCTCTGTCTCTCCTCTTCCCTTCTACTTTCTGGACTATAGTTATGATTTACCATTCATATGAATGTTTAGGTGATTATATATTGATTTCATAGTAGTATTGAGTACATTGGATACTTTTTTTCCCCATTCTTGAGATACTTTACTAAGAAGAATATGTTCCAGCTCCATCCAGGTAAACATAAAAGATATGAGGTCTCCATCTTTTTTATGGCTGCATAGTATTCCATGATATACATATACCATAATTATTAATCCATTCATGGGTTAATGGGCACTTGGGCTTCCTCTATGACTTGGCAATTATGTATTGAGCTGCAATGAACAATCTGGTGCAGGTATCTTTGTTGCCAAGTGATTTTTGGTCTTTTGGATATACACCTAGTAGGGGAATTACAGGATCAAACAGTAGGTCTACATTTAGATCCCTGAGTGTTCTTCAAACTTCTTTCCAAAAGGAACATACTAGCTTGCATTCCCACTAGCAGTGCAGAAGTGTTCCCTTTTTCTCCACATTCGTGCCAGCATTTGTACTTTTGGGATTTTGTGATGTGGGCTACTCTTACTGGAATTAGATAGTATCTCAAAGTCTTCTTAATTTGCATTTCTCTGATGCTTAAAGATGGTGAACATTTTTTCATGTGTTTGAAGGCCATGCACCTGTCTTTTTCAGAGAATTTTCTGTTCAAGTCTCTTGCCCACATAGAAATGGGGTTATTTGTTCTTTTCTTATTGATTAGTTTGAGTTCTCTGTGGATTCTAGTTATCAGACCTTTGTCAGAAGCATAGCCTGAAAAATCTTCTCCCATTCTGAAGGTTGTCTGTTTGTTTTACTTACTGTGCTCTTGGCTGTGAAAAAGCTTTTTAGTTTGATTAGATACCAGTAATGTATTTTTGGTGTTGCTTCAATTGCCCAGGGAGTCCTCCCAGGCCGATTTCTTTCAGTATTTTCCCTGCAAGCTCTTCTACTATTTTTATAGTTTTAGGTCTTAAGTTTAAATCTTTTATTCAGTGAGAATCAATTTTTGTTAATGGTGAAAGGTGGAGGTCCAGTTTCAGTCTTCTACAGGTCGCCCGCCAGTTCACCCAGCACCTTGTGTTATATAGGGAGTCTTTCTCCCACTGAATGTTTTTGACAAGCTTATCAAAGATCAAATGATTATAAGTAACTGGCTTCATCTCTTGGTTCTCTATTCTGTTCCATAAATCTACCTTTCTGTTTTTGTGCTGGTACCATGCTGTTTTGATCACTACAGATTTATAGTATAGCCTGAAGTCTGGTAACATGATACCTCCTGATTTGTTTTTATTTCTGAGTAATATATTGGCTATTCAAGGTTTTTTCTGATTCCATATAAAATGAAGCACTATTTTTTCAAGCTCTTTAAAGTATGACAATGATGCTTTAATAGGGATTGCATCAAATCTACAGATTGCATTGGGTAGTATAGACATTTTAACAATGTTGATTCTTCCCAGCCATGAGCATGGTATGTTTTTCCATTTTTTAATATCTTAAGCTATTTCTTTTCATAGAGTTTCATAGTTCTCTTTTATAGAGATCTTTCATGTCCTTTGTTAGGTAAATTCCCAGATATTTCATCTTCTTTGGCACTACTGTAAAAGGAATAGAGTCCTTGACTATATTTTCAGCTTGAGTATTGTTGGCATATATAAAAGCTACTGATTTGTAAGTATTGATTTTGTATCCTGAGATGCTGCTGTATTCCTTCATCACTTCTAAGAGTTTTGTAGTTGAGGCCTTCAGATTTTCCAAGTATAGGATCATATCATCAGCGAAGAGTGAGAGTTTGACCTCCTCTGATCCTATTTGGATAATCTTGATCACCTTCTCTTGCCTAATTGCAATGGCTAAGACTTCCTTTACTATGTTGAATAACAGTGGATCTTGGAGGATTATTATAAACTTACTGTTTGTGTCCCCTGCAAATGTATATGTTAAAATCCTAACCCTTAATGGGATGGTCTGAAGAGGTAGGGCCTTTGGGAATAGTTAGATCATAAAGCTATAGCCCTCCTGGATGAGACCAGTGGCCTTATAAAAAAGAGCCCAGAAAGCTCTCTGGCCCTCTTTATACCATGTGAATATGCAGCAGCAGGACAACAGTCTACACCCCAAAAGAGAGCCCTCACTGGACCTGGTCATGCAGCCTCCTTGCTGTTGGACCTCCAGCCTCCATAATGATGGGAAATAAATTTCTGTTGTTTGTAAGCCTCTGTCATGATATTTTGTTATCATAGCCTCCACACCAAGGCACAGATGAAAGTGGATCAAGCAGTAAAAGAGCCATACACAGTGCCTGCACACTAAACTAGCCCTGAAGGTCACAGTCCTTCTGGCACTTCATGACAATGTTCTCTAGGGAGGCTGAGGCAATTCTGATCCTGAACTAAGCTGGAAAATGACTTTATTCCTAAAATTCATACAAATCTCTGCTTGCTTGAAAAACAATGGTTTTCCATCCAATTATGTATCTGTAGCAGGGAAGCTGACTCAGCAGCTCAGCAGTACAGCGAGGTGTGTCTTTATACTTGGCCATCTCAGCACTGATTTCATCCCAAGCCTGGAATTGTATGAGATGGTAAGTGGCTCCCCACCCCTCAGTAGTGAAGAACCTCTTCCCAGATGCTCCCCTGCTGAATTCCCCTCATGTCTCATGAGTCCAGTTTGGTTTAGGCTTGTTCATTTTTGAGATAATAACTGATTGGGGGGAAATAATTTCACTTTCCCCTAGAAATTGTGAAGGTTAGGAATGTCGATCCTCTGCACAGTTGAAAATCTGTGTATAACTTTTTATTATTATTATTATTATTTTTGAGACAGAGTCTCACTTTGTTGCCCTCAGTAGAGTACCATGGTGTCACAGCTTACAGCAACCTCCAACTCCTGGGCTTAGGCTATTCTCTTGCCTCAACCTCCCGAGTAGCTGGGACTATAGGCATCTGCCACAACGCCTGGCTATTTTTTGTTGCAATTTGGCTGGGGCTGGGCTCGAACCTACCATCCTTGGCACATGGGGCCAGCGCCCTACCCACTGAGCCACAGGTGCCACCCAATCTGTGTATAACTTTATACTCCCCTAAAACTTAAGTTACTAGGAGCCTACTGTCACTAAAAGCCTTACCAATAACATAAACAGTCAATTAATATATTTTTGTATATTATATGTATTATATGCCATATTCTTATAATAAGGTAAACTAGAGAAAAGACAACTTTATTAAGAAAATCATAAGGAAGAAAAAATATATTTACCATTCATTAAGTGGAAGTGGATCACCATAAAGGTATTCATTCTTCTTCCTCACACTGAGTAAGCTGAGGAGGAGGAGGCGGGTGGGGCTGGTCTTACAGTCCCAGAGATGGCAGAGGAGGAAGAAGTGGAGGAGGTAGGGGAGGCAGGAGAGACTCTATGGGTAACTTTATGGAAGTACATCATAATTCCCACTTTACTTTTATGGTGTTTTATTTTTCCAAAAGTGCTTCAGTACAATACTAATCCTTCTTTCACCATTTGCTTTAGTTTCTGTGTCCATATCATAAGGGTCCATGTCATATAAGAAGTCAAGAGCAGTCTGAATAACTAGAACACCTCTGCCAGATGGCCTAATGTCAGTTTGTTTTCTGGCACTGTTTCTTGTAAGATTTCTTCCTCATCGTCTGGCACTGGTCCAGAGGCACTCATCTCCACCATGTTATCTTGTGCCACTTTCTCTGGTGTAGTGCCCATTAGCTCTTGAATTTCTCCAAGGTCCCATATCTCAAAACCCTGCACCCCTCCCTCCATCTTTTTCCTATCTCCACAATCTCTTTCATGATTTCCTTGACTGGTTCTGTTGTAAATCCTTGAAGTCATATACAACATCTGGACACAGTTTTATCCAGGAGAAATATATTATTTTGGGATTGATAGATGTTGTGGCTTTTTCTAAAACAGCAATGGCATCTTCAATGGTATAATCCTCCCAGACTTCCATGATGTTTTCTCTATTGAGATTCTCTTCCAGAGTTGACAATCCTTTCCGTAGACTACTATGTGTACAAGCTTTAAAAGGCTGATCTAGAGGCTGAATTAGAGATGTTGCATTTGGGGGTAAGTTGACCACCTGGTTGCCTTTGGTGATGAACTCTGAACTCATGGTATTCTAAGTGTCCAGGGGCATTTCTTGGTGTCAAGAGAACTATATTAGGCAATATTCTTCTTCTTCTTCTTTTTTTTAAAGATAGAGTCTCATTATGTCACCCTTGGTAGAATGCTGTGGTGTCACAGCTCACAGCATTGACTCTTGGGCTTAAGTGATTCTCTTGCCTCATCCTCCCAAGTAGCTGGGACTACAGGCACCTGCCACAATGCCTGGCTATTTTTTTTTTTTTTGTTGCAGTTGTTTTAGTGGGCCCAGGCCAGGTTCAAACTTGCCACCTTTGGTGTATGTGGCTGGTGCCATAACCACTGTGCTATGGGCACACAACAATATTAGTAAAATATTAGGCAATCTTTTACTGGCAAGGCACTTCCTGACTTTAATTCAGGAAATATGATGTACTTCCATAAAGTTACCCATAGAGTCTCTCCTGCCTCTCCTACCTCCTTCACTTCTTCCTCCTCTGCCATCCCTGGGACTGTAAGACTAGCCCCACCCGCCTCCTCCTCCTCAGCTTACTCAGTGTGAAGTAAGAGATCCCAGAGAAAGGGTTCTCTTTGCACAGACTTTCTTGTACAACCAAAAGACCAGCATCTGGTGTTTATCTTTTCCCTTCAAGGATCAGGGTTTGGCAAATATATAGGTAATGGCGACCTTGACCATAAACCCAAATGTTTTTTCACAAAACAGTAGAGTTAGCCTATCCCTTCAAGCATTAAATCCTGGGGCTAATTTCTCTCCCCCCTCCCCAGAATAGGACGCTTCGTCTGCATTAAAAACCTGTTCATGCAGACATCTTTTCTCCTCAATGATTTTCTTAATGACATCTCAGAACTGGTCTGCTGACTCTTGTTCAGCACAAGTTGCTTCTCTTGTTATCTTGACATCTTAAACTTGTTTCTAATGTTATCAAACCATCCTTTGCTGGCATTAAATTCTCCAATGTTAGGTCTTTCACCTTCCTTTTGCTTTAAGTCATCATATAATGACCTAACTTTTTCTCAAATCATATTAGAGTCCCTGGGTATGTCTTTTTATAGCAATCCTCCACCCACATTAAAGCTGCATTTTCAATAGAATCTGAAGATATTTCACAAAAGGTGCAAGGATTTTTGCACCTGCTGACGTAACTGCAGCAACAGCTTCACAAGTTTCCTTTCTTTTTTCTTTTTACTATGGCCCTTACACTGGCTTCCTTTATATCCAAACAGCAGACTGCAGCTTCAGACCTCAATCTATAGTACATATCAAGCAGTTTGACCTTTTCTTATAATGTCATGACTTCTTCACGTCTTAGAAGCACTTCCAGCATCACTAGTGGCACTTTGTATGGATCCCATGGTGTTATTCAAGGTTTATGGTATTGCACTAAGCACGAGGAAAATATGAAAGAACTATGAGAGAGTACTTTTTACTGAGATGCACAACTCACAGAGAGATGCATTTCTCACGGTTCATGTGGAGATGATTAGTGTTTTATATAGGATCTTATGACACTTGAGCTCACCACAGTAGCAACAGGATGTATCTACAGAATAAGCACAGTAGTAGAGTCTTACCACACTTAATGTCTACATTTGTTTACATTTATCTTGACTGCACATGGCACTACATAGGTCTGTAAGAGTGTGTATGAGTTTTGATACATTTAAATTTCTTTATCACAGATTTGTATATATACATTTTACGGTAGTGGACAGTAACATAGACTGGTATCTGCCTCTTGTTTTATGCATCCATGATATATCCAACTTTTCTTAATTGTTTTGTTATTTCTAAGCTACACATTTCTTCTGGTTTTGTGTTTTTCTTCAAAATATCACAAATTTCAAAAAATTTTCCAACATTTATTTTACAAATATATACACCCCAACCTGGAGTAAGAGGGGAGAGGGATTCACAGGCCATTGGACCTTCCTATTGAGGGTAAAAAAAGGGTGAGGTTAACACACATTTCATAGGAGAGACCCTCTCAGCTTCTCCAAAGAGTAGAGCTATTGCGTTAAAGGATGATAAAAGAATTTGCTAAGTTAGGTAAACTTTAACAATAGCCTGAGACTCATTCAGAGTAAGTCAACCTGTAGTTTAATACCAAAGTAAGGTAGCCACAGTTATTCTTGATGAACAACCAGACCATGACATTGTTCTAGTAAAGGTCAACTATGAACCCCAAGAATCCTGGAATACGAGAATGTGTACAAAAATGCCCTCACTTGGGATTGGAACAAGATGCTAAAACATAAAAGCCATCTGAAATGCCACCCAGTCTCCCTGTGAGGCATCAGTGAGAACCCAAGTCTTCATTCCACTCTTCCGTGTCTTCACAGGACTGCTGTGTCCTACATGTACACCATTGTGGTGATCCACAAACTTGGGGGAGCATTAGGAACTCCTGGACCCCAAGTCTAAAGACTCTGGATCTTCATAGGTGGGCTCACAAGTCTTAATAAGGTCCCTAGGTGCTTCTGCTGGTCAGTCAGGGAAGGTCTATAAGGGAAGACCAACTGTGAGCACAGCTGTTTCTACCACTGAACACTGCTAAGGTAAAATTGGATAAAACATATTTAGATCCGATCAAATTGTTTTTGTATTCGAAATGTGTACAGGATGTGTCCATAGTCCTTGTTCTCAGCACTATAACTGTGCAGTCTGACTCTGGGGACAACTCCTTGTGGTGGGGTCTATAAGGGAAGACCAACCATGAGCATAGCTCTGGGCTATTTGCACTCACTTTCAATTCCTCCCAGCCTGTTTTTCACAGCAAATGAGGGACTGATAAGGCAATCACACTCCTTCCAGCTTGAAATTCTGTGACTGCATAATGCCATGTTGACATCACTATATTCACAGTGGACTGCCAGTCAGTGTTTCATGTTAGAACAAAAAAGCACCAAGGAGTTCTGTGCTTGTAGTGGAGACAGGAGGGAACTATCCAGCAGGATAGTTTCAGGTACCCCCGACCAGCTGCTAAATCTATGGTCAAAGCGTAAGGAGAGAGCTCTTGTGTATTGGGTCACAGGGGAATGGTTCCTTCCATCTTTGAAGTCACAAAAATGTTCAACATGGTTTTATTAGCCAAGTGACTTCCCTTTAAACCCAGTAATAATGGCTTCTGTATAGGGAACATCCGCCAAGATTGTCCTGAGAATTTAGTATGTGTTATCTAAATCTTTACACAAATCCCAAGAGGTGGGATTAGCCCCATTTCATAGAAAGAAACTGAGATTCCTAAAGGTTTGTTGGTTTGGCCCAAAGTCACACTGTAGAGTATTTAAACAATTTGGCTCCATCCTCTAAGTCTTGATCCTGTATTTACCGGGAGCAGTCTGCTGAGCTAGCTGTACCTCTGGGGTCCTAAGAGTAGATGCCAGTGGCATGGGGATATCCCTCTGCTCATGTAGGCTGTCAGGAGAGGCTCCCATTGATTCCCTGAAGCACTCCCTGGAGTTTTGTGCTGGATGTTTTCAATTCTGTTTTTTTCAGTTTTTGGCCAGGGCTGGGTTTGAACCTTCCACCTCCGGTATATGGGGCCAACGCCCTACTCCTTGAGCCACAGGCACGCCCTGGATGTTTTCTCTTTGTCTCTGGATAAACATGTGTGTACAAGATGGCATATGGGTGTGGAAGTGTGGATACAGGTGCATGAGTATGTTTGTGAGCGTGTGCAAGAGTGAGAGTGTGTGTGTGTGTGTGTGTGTCCATGCACCCCCACAGCAGTCTAGTCTTGTAAAGGTCCAGGCCCACCTTCAACAGCTATTAAGGCCATTTCCATGCGTCCCCCTCTGCTCTTTCCCTCCAACTGCACATCCTGACCCCAGCTCAGTCTCTGCAGCAGCAGCAATAGTAGCGCCAGCCTGAGCCTGCCTCCTAAATCACAGCATCAACCCTGAGTGACCTTTGCACCAGGTAACAGGCCTGCATAGCCGCACTCCACCCTGCCAGGACCTGCCTTTTATCTCTGCACCTTCCTCCCATGCCCACTGGGGGAGTCTGGGCCCACCAAATTATACCAAAGACCCTGTGCTTGGTCTGGGGATGGGCTTGGGGCCCAGGCCAGTCTGATCAATCAGAGCCTCCCTTTTAGCTCCTTCTATCTGGCCCTGGCAGGAGCAGGTCCACTCTGCCTCTCAGGCCTGGTGCTGCCAGGAGGTGGAGGCTGCCAATGCCTTAGCCTCAGTGGTGGGAAGGCAGGCAGAGAGAATGAGGCAACAGGAAGAGGGCAGAGACTCCACCAGGGACTACGTGTCATCAGCTGCACCCTGCCCTGTGATACATGAGCCAATGCCCCGTTTCTCCTCAAGCAAAACGGGGTTTTGAGTGGAGTCCATGTCACATGCAACAAAAAGGGGCCTGACTACCATGGGCAGTAGTTATTATTTTCTCACTTGACAGACGGAGGAGCTGAGGTTCAGAGAGGCCACCAGACTTGTCCAGGGTCCCACACTGATCCTCGACAGAGCTGGGATGGGAACCAGGGCTTTGTCCATAGTCCTTGCTCTCAGCACTGTGACTGTGCAGTCTGACACTCTGGAGACAACTCTCAGGCTTTCTCTGTCCCATCAAATCTCATCTGTTTGAAGGAAAATGACACCCCCCTGGAAAACTGTGGTGAATAAAAGGAGCAGAGGTCTGTGCAAGTGGCAGGTGGGGTGGGGTGATTGTGGGAAAGAAGCATCCCCCAGGACCCAGGATCTCAGATGTCTTGGGTCACTCTCGGCCCTTTTAAAGTTCCCACAAAGCCCTTCTCTGAGCAGGGTTCACTGCAGCTTCTGTTTCCGCAGATGTGGGCTTGAGAAATGCTGCTAGGTCCCAGTCCCTTAGGCTGCCCTGGAGCTTTCACCCAACATCTGAAGACAGGCACATCCCTCCATGCTGTTCATGTGTGAGTCACACCCAGAAGCACGAAGTGAAGACATCAAATGAAAGAGAAGCCAGTTTCAGACCTAAGAGTCCCTGGAAAGGAAACCAAAAAAATTTAGGCTGCTTTCAATTTTTCAAAAATAAAGTCACCACTGGTGTTTAAACAGGCATGCAAAGGTGGTTTCAAATCAATCCATCAGCAGCTGTAAAAATCCATGTTGATCCACTCCGGAAACACTGAAGGAGAATAAAATCTCCAGAGAGAAGGGATGATTGGCTTGCTCTCTAAATAGACTGTTGCTCTGTCATTCAACACACGCAAATGTTTCTACCACTGAACGCTGCTAAGGTCAAATCGGATAAAACGTATTTAGATCTGATCAGATTGTTTTTGTATTCGAAACGGCGTACAGGAACAACATGCCGGCTGTCCTGTGGCTGTGTCCAAACGCAGTGGGCCAGACTGGGGGTTTACTTGGCATACACACCGTGTGGTGTGTTTATGGCCTCCTGACTCCCCACGTGCGCAGCGTCTGGAGACCTGCACAGGCTGCGTAAGCAAACAGCCCGGCAGGAGGGTCACTGGCTGTTCTCACCACTCCCTCCTCGCCTTCTCTATTCTCCCAGCATCCTAGTGACCCAGGAGCCCAAGAATGTCCCGGTGTCTCTTTCCCTGGATTTTCTGAGACAGGTGCTAGTGATAGGAGTCAGAAGGGTTTTAGGTGGGGACAGAGAAATGGGTTCCAGAGAGGAAGGAGTGTCGGGAGAGGGGCTGAGGCCTGGAGAGTCCCAGCAGACTGTGTCCTGGCTGCAACAGAGGGCCCACGTGACCCATGCGGCCAGTAGTCAGTACCTGTCACTGGGTGGGGCAAACTGGAGGAAAGACCCCCAAGAGGTCGTCCCAAGTGGGCAGGTGAAGGAAGTCTACGGGCACAAACCAGGAGCCAATAACCATGAGCCATTTTGGTTTGAAAGAGCCAACCAGAGTGAGCCACCAACAACCAGGAGAACACTTAAGGGTTAACCCCCCTGCCCCACAAACAAAGAGCCAAAGCAGGACCCGGCTCAGAATCCTCTCTCTGCTGTGCTGGAGGCTTTCCTCTTTCCTTTCCTCTCAATAAATTCTTTTGCTTTCGCTTACTTGAGGTCTGTGAATTCATTCTTTAATTCCCAAGACCAGGGACCTTGTTGGAAAATTCCAGTGTCACAAGCTGCCTTCGTCCATCCTAGACGTGAGGACTGATGCAACAGGCAGGGCGCGGGGAGGCGGGGTGGCAGAGTGCTCTGCCATTTGTGGGTGGCCTAGGTACACATCCGCATTGTGCCTTGGTTTCCCTGCATAATGGAATGAAAACGAAAGTGCCCAATTAGCCAGGTGGCTGTGCAGATCAACTGAGGTAATCAAGATGAAGCAATCAGCGCAGGGCCCAGGCAGCGGTAAACGCCTGTGCCGGTAGCTGGTAATCTCACCGTTACCATCTTTCTCAAAAGTGATTTTCATTATTTCCCACATTTGCTTCAAAAACATACCCCCATGACTTATCTTCAGTTGGATATCCCAAGCACTCTCACTGTAACTAGGAGTCCCCAGCCTAATCTCTCACTACAAGCTAATCTGCCTTCAGGAGCCACCCTCAGCCCCATCCCCTCATTCAGCATTCAGAGAAATCGTGTTAGGTGCCAGGCACTGTGCAGGGGGAGAGAAAACAAAACGACCTCGTGTATCTTCCAGGAAAGAGCAAAGCTCTCCCACAGTCCTTTACTTTCTCAGGTCACTGGTAGTCTCTCTTCCTCATTTTTTTTTTTTTTTGATTGATACAACAGTATGGGGCTGCTGTTACCCACTGTTGAGAGGGGTGGCCTGTTAATCACAGCATTGATAATGGTGAAAAAGTAAGTGCCTGGGTAGAAGAATTATAGGAACATGGTGCAGTGGATATTTTATCCTGTGTGTATGTGCTTGTTTTCTTTCAAGGTGGCCAAAGAATGCAGCATAGGCATTCTGAGGTTGAAGTCAAATTTCTAATTGTGATTTATGAAGAAGCAACAGTTGGCAGAGGTAGCTTGATGGTGCCCCTAGGTTGGGCCTTATCAAACTGGGTGAAGGATGGGGGAGGGGAGGTCTGTGCTGCCAGACAGACACAGCCCTCAGCACACTGCAGTAACTATCTATTTGCCTGTTAGTCCTCTGAGCTCCACAAGTGCCAGGGCCACTGTCCTATTGACTGTGGTGTCTCCAGTCCTGTTAAACTAAACTTGTGAGGACAAAGAGGTTGACCATCCTGTGCATGTCAAGAAAAAAATCTCTGCTCATTTGAAAGGACAGAGAAAATATCACTCCCTCAGAGAGCCCAGAACAAAAATAGAAATATTTTTTCTTACATTTCCTCAAGCGTGGAATGAGATTTGCCACTCACACAAGCATGTGGCATCCAACCGATTGCCTCTACTGGAGGCCTGTGTACATCCAAGACACGAAACTGGTCCTTAGGGTGAGGGTAAGACAGGGGTTTGGAAGAACTAAGTTTCCCAAAACAAAAGTTACATAGTTCCGGAAACAAACAACAGCATAGCTGAAACCAACAGAGACTGAGATGGAGGGGAAACGACCAGTGGCTGACCTTGTGGCTCATTATCCGTGAATTACCATGCATGGGCATGCTGAACAAACACTTACCCACTCCAGAACAGTCTACAATAACCATGGCAACTACAACTGGAAGTTGCCTTCTATGGTTTAAAAAGAGGAGGAACTTCAATTCCAGGACCTCCTCCTGCTTCCAGGAAAATCCACGAATAATCCACCCCTCAATTAGCATACACTTAAGAAAAAGTCATAAATACAACCAGTCAACAATTTGTGGCTGCTGCTCTGAATGGAGTAGCTTCTCTTTATTCTCCTTGTTGTTTCAAGAAACGTGCTTTTTAAGCGAATAAGTCATCTGGTACACACTTAGAGAGCTAAAAATAGACCTGCCATTCGACCCTACAATTCTATTATTAGGTATATACCCAGAAGATAAAAAATCACATTTCAATAAAGATGTTTGTATCAGAATGTTTATTGCAGCCCAATTCATAATTGCCAGATCATGGAAGAAGCCCAAGTGTCCATCGATCCACGAATGGATCAATAAA